>PNEQ01132378.1:19458-30813 GCA_003012365.1 Medauroidea extradentata
TGTACGCAATTTTAATGCTACATACGTATATTATACCAGAACAAAAGGATAACGTGACCAATTCTACCCAGCAGGAATATTCCTAGTAGGTTTCCATAAGCGCCTCGTGAATACAAAGTAACAAATGTCACTACGTAGAAGTAGAACCCCTGGGAAACTATTTTGGCAAATTTTCTAAAATCAACTAATGGAGCCAGGCACTTCAGGTCTGAATACTGGGCCACCTGCCAAAAAATCCATGAGCAGTATTTGGTTATTTTTTTACTAAAAGCGTCAGCGGTAATAAAGCAACATGCAAAACATGGAAGAAAATATTCAAAATTCCAACAGGTACTTCATAAATTAATTAAAAAAAGATACGATTTTAAGGTCTGTTTAGTTTTATAAAACCAACTGAATTTTTTTGAGATTCTTTTATGTACCACTACAACCCTACAGAATCATCTGAAACAACACCCTGAGCAATTACATATAATAATTCCACTAAAAACTTTTTTTTTTGCAAATCACTACAAAACTCTCATTTTTTACCCAACTTATAATTAGCCTTCAAGGTAAGTTCCTAACAGTGTAAATTATTTTGCATTGTATATTTGTTAAAAAATTCAATTTACTTGATATTCGATTCGAATTCGTGAATATTTCAACATATTCGCTTCGAAATGAAATTTTCATATTCACCCACCCCTAATTTATTCCCTGACAAATATTTCTTCCCAGTTTATTATCCATTTGCCTCATCCCTTCCAGGCCTTTTCCCACCCCATCGTTCTTCCATTTCACATGCATCTGCCTACACTAGCTTTTTTTAACCCCTCTGCTTCCCATTCATAACGGAAAGTCTCCCACTCAGCAACTCTCCTCCTCCATGGTATAAATGTTACCATACTTTCATATATTATCTTCCTAACCTCTCTTCACAAGATCTCAACACTTATCTCTTTAGACCGTTTCTCAAACCTGTCCTTTAGAAAATTTCTGCTCCAGCTCATTTCCTTGCCCATACAGCCACACCATTTTATCATTAACCTCCTCAGCACTTACTGGAATGTTGTGCTTACTGACCCCTTCGAGTACTACCACACCAACAATAATACAGTAAAACCCCGCTCGTACGGCACTCGGTTCGTACGTACACTTCGCTCGTACGTAGAGATTTCTGCAAACAATGAAAAATAAAATAAAAATTTTAGTAATTGAAAATTAGTTGCAGAGATCTATTAAAATGTCGTTATAAGTCGCAATATGTATAAACAATATAGGTGTAAGAGCTCAGCCCTCAAACAATGTGTATTACGATGAAAACTGCAAAAATTAATTACGAAACACCGTTGCCGCCAGCTGTTTCTCGGTGCGGTATCCGCTTCTCTCTCGCTCACTCTACCTCTTTTTTTATCTCTCTCTCTCTCTGGCGACGTCTGTGCTGCTCATCATAGCTCATGCACCACCCATCGCTGCCGCTGCCAGACAATGACGGCACTGGGTGGGCGTCACAAGCGAAAAAAAAAAAAATTGTAACTCCGCCATTTTCCTGCTCTTCTCCCTCCTCGCCCGCACAAGTCACAGCGGCACCATTCTTCCTGAGGAATTACTTGCTATGTTTATGTTTTCGATTTTTGCTTTTGTTCACGGACTAAGATTTGGATTTTGATTAAAATTTCGAAGAGGAAAGTGTACATGTCAAAATATATTGGTTACATATAATTTCGTAATAGGACAAATATAATCACGAGCCGTTTATACACACTATCGTCAAGTTAGGCCTACATGCTACGCTGAGGCCGTATATTTTACTTGTTCATGTTTTACGGACATTATTTTGCACATGATTTCATTGGATAATTTCACTAATATATGTTTTATCACAGGAAGTAAGATAAAATACTTTATTTTCTCACATGTAAACGTATGTTGAATTGTACTGTTCCGAGACGTTGCGCTACATGTTTTCGTTCATTTTAACTGACTTTGTAATCTTTTTTGAAGAAATGAAGTAGCGATTTTACGAGGCTATCACAAACCGTCAGAAAAACCATTGATTTAAATGAAATTATAAATTTTAAATTAAATAAATTGCAGTTTTAACTATTTATTGTTAAACCTCGATTTTGCAATATCAGATATTAATACAGTGCATGTTCCTGACGGTACTGTTGTAAAATTGAGGGCCTCGTTAAATCGAAGTTTCGCTATAACGGAAACCCCGATTTTACGACAGTATTTTCGGGAATTGCAGACTCTCGTAAAATCGGTGTTCTACTGTAGTAGGTTCCTCTACTGAATGCACCAAGCTTCTGTTCGCTAACTGCACTGTCATTCCCTGCACCATGTCACCCATCTCTTCTACTCACTCAATCGACTATACACCTGGCATATTCAGGTACCCTGCCACAACCCACTGCTTATGTCCAAGTCTATCGATCCTGTCCTTCCTCAAATGTATCCCACCCTTGTCCTGGTGGTGTGTATGCTCCAGTACTGTGATATTCCTACCTATCCCTTTTACATCTGTCACTCTTCTTATTTCATTCCACCAACCCTTCTAACCCCTCCCTCATACACACCATTATTCCTCCTCCCCGCCCTTATCTCTTGCTTTTCTAAATATTAAGCATTTATCCTGCTTACATTCCCTTTCTAGCACCTCCCTCCACATCTCTACTTGTATTACCCAGAAAGCTTGGTTTTAGGGATAGGGTAGATTGAAAGTACAGTAGAACCCTGTTATAACATTTCTGGATATAACACTTTCCTGCATATAACATCAATTTTCTTTGGTCCCAACATTTTCCCATAAATCATAATGCTTTCATTTCCTGCTTATAACAACACTGGTATTTTCATTTCCTGCATATAACATCACTTTTTTCTCGGGCATTAACCAAAACTCGGGTAAAATGTTTAACTGTATTATTTTTAATAAAATAACTGAGCTGTAGACTAAAATTATCTGTAAAATACAAATTAATGTCTGGAAAAATATCATAAGGGTACATTAGTGATGTTAACGACTATGATCCCACAGATGACGATCATGAACCTACAGAAGACAGGTGGGAAAGCCTCTGTTATACGTATAATATATGTATTCATAATGTTTCTGATGGCACAGTAACTACAGCCTCATTCAATCTCATTATAGGCTTACTTTCTGTATATTAACTGTCAAATTTGAAGTTACTTTTATATAATATCCATTTAATGGTGTAAATTTCTTCACAGTCCCTTGAAAAATGTTATACCAGGGTTCTACTGTATAATTACAACCAGTTTTACTGACTTGTTTCATTTCCACTTACCACATTACAGGTGCCTTGTTTAAGAGTGATTTTGTTGGGATTCACTTTATTTCTACAGCTAGGATGACTACACACTTAGTTTTAAGTCTTTCTTGGGACTATTAATTCACTGTCACTAATCTGTTGATAATTGCAGTTATTGTGACTCCAACTTAGCTCTGTAATGCATAAATTTGCAGTAATTTTACAGATAATATGGGACTTGGTAATGATTTGAAATGGGAGTCATCAAATTCTGATGCAGAGCATTCAGAATGATCATGCGTCATATACAGTGGAATCTCACTATAACAACAACTGTAAATGGCAACAAAAACTGTCTATAGCGGATTGTTGTTATATCCAAATAATTTTACATGTATTATGGAGAGATGGTGCATTACAAAGCTGTTGTTATAGGACAGATAATGTTATAAACCATACTCTTTATAACGAGATTTCACTGTACTCATGTAAGTATTTAAATTTCATTTTATTGGTATTAATTCATACCAATTCATTTAAAAATTCTAATAAAAAAATTGTAATTTGAAAAATTATTTAAATATTTATATGTCATTTTACCTAGCTTGAGAGGAACTACTCATTATTTAGCTCAGAAATTTAAGTTTTTATTAAAACAATAATAAAAAAAATTAAAAGTTCCACAACAAAGATTGTAGATTATGTAGTTCGGAAAGTCGCAGGTAGTACCTTGAGTGCACCCAAGTATTTCAATGTCTCGTTCATAGATGGCAGCACATAAAGTAGTGTTCAGATGGAACCTTTCACTAACATTGACTTACCAGTCTCCCCGTATATACTGTCTCTGATTTTCATTATCTGCTTTACTCTCAAGCTATACATAACAGAGGCTCTGCTGGGAGCTATATTTATTGCAAATTATAAAATAGTGGACAGTTTCTACTGCAAGAATAACCAGACGTCCAAGAATTTCTTTGAATTTTGTGTTTAGCCGACTGAGATATTTTACGAACTAATCACTAGCCAAGGTAAAAATCAATTGATGTTGAATGGAATGGATTTGTGTGGCTGTAATGGGGATAGCACAGATGGTCTTTTTGATAAGTATATTGTATAGAGTAGCACCTACATAGTAACCATTAACATCTATGACTGAGAATACTAGAATAAAATTCTGATTGAAAAGAAAAAAAACAGTTCAATATTTTATTTGTATCAGTTTTCAGTACCGTATTTGACGGCATATAGGATGACCCCGCATACAAGACGAGTCATGGTTTTGAAGGTAGAAAATCTTGAAAAAAAGTAAATTACTAATTTTGAAATTCCAGACAGAAAAATATTTTTTTCCTTTGCCAGATTAAAATTGCAGTTTAAATATTTGTGATTAATTTATTACTGTAGCATAAACCTCATAGTAGACACATAAACGAGTAACATTGGCTACTATTGCTCTCCGCACGCCCAAGAGCCAAGGAAATGCACGGCGGCAGCCGGCAATAATCAGTCGCTGGCAGGCGTGCGCGACTTGGCAACGCCGCGCGCTACGTTGCAACGCCGGACTACAACTACTTGCAAGGTCACTGCATTTCTGTGCGCTGTTGTCCGCCAGCCTAGCACTAGACTGTACACACATGAATGTGTGGTACGGTACCTAGATCCTCGGTTTTTCCGCCCGAGAGTTGTGCGCTTGCGAGACAAGGATGTAAGCATGCTGACCTAGATCCTCGTTTTCTCCGCCCGAGAGTTGTCTGGCAAAACGTATCTCGGCACACACTCCAGCTGCATCGATCGCCACTTCGCTGAGAAGTGTCCTTTATTATGAATGACTCATTAAAATTTTGTACCGTAAATTTTATTATAAAAAAAAAAAACTGGGCACTCATTTTCATTTGTGACGAAAAACGCAATTCCTTGAAACATCATACAACACAGCTTACAGCTTAGCTTAACAACGATTTTTACGTTACCAAAAATTTTTGCACCTTCATATAAGACGAGTAGCAATTTTTGAAGGCCAAAAATTAGTAAAAATAGTCGTCTCATATGCCGGCAAATACGGTACACAGGAAAATAAGAAATTAATATTATTCTTATATCATTACATCCTATTAAACATATAAAAAATATACATAAAATCAGAAATCAAACAGTGACATCAGTTTCTTGTATGTATTTTATAATAATATTTAATCATATTCAATTTTTACAAACTGCTAACCAAGTTTCCATCGATCACATGAAACATCAGTGGATAATCTTCCGAAGTCTCACTGGCTGTGAACATTTAACTGTAATTATTGTCCCTTGTGAAGAAACACTGGAAATTTTAATTAATAAATAAACAATTAAAAACAAATTTGAATGTACTCTTTAAAAGTAATTACACATCTCACAACGAATATCAATTCAGAGAAATACTGCCAGTCACAATCCACATCTCACTTGAAATATGTGAAGCACAGAAATATTGCCAGTCACATTCTTGATATCCTTCAAACCCTACTCTTACAAGCCATTACACTTCCCTGCTCTACTTGCATTACTTCAGCGTTTACTGATAATGGACTGGACTGCCCATTATCCATCTTCAAGAAGCAGCTGATCAGTCACAGTTGATACCTGCAAAAAAAATTTTCATGACTAAAAACCTTAATAGGTTGTAAATTTTTCTGAGATAAAAAATTGTAATCTAAAAATTAAAATTATTTTCAACCAAATATTTAGATACAAACCAAATGCAATAATTCATTATTTAGAACAGCAACTCGACTTTACGAACATTGATTTTACAATCAATTTTCAAAGAACCATGAACTGTGGGCATCTATTCAGCTAAATAGAATTTTAATAAACATGGATGAGAAGACCAGCAAGTTTTGTTAAATTGGTGTTCTACTGCAATACAATTTCAGAAATAAGTACAGTGGAACCTCGTTAATAGAAACCCTGTTAATACAAAGTTCTCATTAATACAATGCAATTTTTATTCCCCTTGGAATGGGACAAGAAATGAAATGATTACATTAATGTTAAATAAAAATTTTGTTTATGCATTAAACCGTGCCATATCAAGACGAAAAAAGAAAAAACAGTAAAATAAAGGACTATTTTAAATAAAAGTGACAAAAAAGTGACTGATACAAAATAAGTGACAATAAGTGAGATAAGTGACCATTTTTTACCCCTGATCAATCCATCACATTTCAATACATAGAGAATCCACTGTAATTAACAATGGAAGTTTTATAGATACAGGTAAATCAAAACTTAAGACAAAAAAAAAATATCTCTACCACTAAGAAACGTAACATGGTTGCTACAGAATTTCTAAATAAAATATCCCTGACTTTTCCATATTTTCCAAACAAAATTATGAATTTCCAGGCTTTTTTGTGGAATTAAAAATCACGATAATTTAACTTAAAATGTTTAAATTACATTTGCATGACTGTTTAAAAAGGGAAAGCTACCCTCAAAATTTCTTAGTTCTAGGTCCAGGTCCACGTCTGTGCGTTAATGAGCGAGTGAGTGTCAGGACACTTCATTTTATATATTAAGATTTTTGAGGTTTGAACCAGTTCTACAGAAAGTATTTTAAGTCCAACATGTTATAAAAATCCAATCCAGTTAAAAAGTGAGTATCATATGTAGCTAACAAAAGCATTAAAATGTAGGACTATAATAGTGTAATAAACCTAAATTGTGAAGGTTTCTCTCAGTTTCATCCTAAACAAGTTTCTTACAAAGATTATTACTAAAGCATTGCATAGTGTATTACGTCTTGAACGCTTACTAGCAACGGACATCGTCATACAGTAAACCCTCGATCTAACGACATCGCAGGGTGACAGATAATTATGTCGTAAGATCGCTGATGTCGTTAGTCCTGAGGTAATTAATTTCGACACCCCAAACATAAAAAAAATTGTAAGTGTTTTTCTTTAAGTTAATACAGTGCAATTACAGACAAACACATTTTCTTGAAATTCTGTTTTAGTATAACGAAAAGGTGTCTTCCAAATAAAATGGTGCTCCATAATTCCCAGTGTTCCAGGATGCCTGCGGCCACGAGGCGCGGTAGGTCTGGTTGTGTAGGATGGGGGAGGGGCGGGCAGGGGAGTGCAGCCGGCTGATTCTGAGCTTGTCTCCCTCAACTTGTGGTGCGCATGTGATTCATCCTACTTGCCTGGCAAAAAGCTCACAGACAACGAAACGACTCGTACTCATACTGCAATGATTTAAAATATTTCAGTAAAGCCATTTAGTTTTTTTGTAATTACGCATGAACTGTCACAGCTTGTCGCCATTATACGATTCTAAGAATACGAATAAAAATGCTTATAAAAGAAAAATGTCCTTATAAACGCAAATTTGGAGCCACTCAGAAGGGCTAAAAACTGACTTTTCAAGGTGTCGTCACTAAAATAACGACTAAATTATTTATCGTTTTAAGTCTTAGGCCTTTAGAAAAAATCTGAAAACTATGCAACACGCACCAGTTTAATGCTCTGCACTGTGAAAAGAGGCAAGAGTGGCTTGACACACGGGTCTCAAGTCACTCTAATCGCTACCCTGTTGAACAAGCATAATTAAAAAATCTTATCAGCCCACATGTAGCATACGTGACTATTGTAGGCCGTTTTTACTCTGCAGCCACCTCACATGCCGAGTGATCAATAACAACAGAAATCGTCAAGGTCAAGACGAGCTGCAGTGCGTAGCCTGATGTGAAGCAAGAGAAAAAAGATGAGAATGCAGGGTTGTTTCTTTTTTTTTTCTTGTTTCGTTTACGGACAGAGTATGTAAAAAAAAAGTGTCATGTCTTCATCCCTTACCCCCTGAGCACTCAACAGACACGGAAACAAAGACGATGGCTGGGAGAAGATGGGAAACAAAGGCAAACATGTGGCACTGCTTTACGGCCAACAGGCTGCTCGTTGTCACGTGATTTATCACAACCGGCGACGGCAGTTGATGCAAACGGTCGCGCGCACACAAGCACAAACTGGTTTATCGGCAGGGGGTGGAGGGAATAAATGGTTATTGACTCGCGTGGGCAGTCAGTAGGGGTGTTACCTAATTTTAGCCACACGTTTCTTACAGTACAGCACTCACCAAGAAAAATGACACTGACAGGCAACAAGTCAAAGAATACAATACCATTGCGTTGCTATGACAACATCCGGTGACTGACTGCGTGGCACAGATGAGACGTGTAGGAGTAAGGAGAAGAAAGTTTAGAGGGGGCAGGTGGAAAAATGTGTGATAGGCGTGAAAGGTGGAGAGAGTGCGGAGAAGTGAGGAGAAAAGGCAGCATTAGTCGTCACGTCTCACATATGTCCGTTGCGCGGGCAGCCTAATTCGCCAGGCACACGCGCTTTAAATTGCATTCTAGCCATAGTTTCTAACTTTTTTTTAGTTTTTTTTTTTTCACAACTGCATATCACTAATTTATTATAACTGCATTATGTTATTGTTTAATGTACTCAAATTTATTTTTAAATAACGCTGTACTGTAATCTATTGCACTTTGCTTCGCTTTGAACAATTTTGAAAATATAATTTTTTCCAGGGTACCTGGTAATTATGTTGTTAGATCGCCGATGACGGTAGATCCGATGTTAGATCGGGGGTCTACTGTACATTGTTATATGAGGTAGTCACCCCTGTAAAACACCACGCTACAAAATTTTTTTTGTTTTTAATTAAAAATTGTAAGGGTTATGTAACAAATAGAAATACTATCTTACCCGCATGTTTCATTTTCTCGCATGTATCGTTTCCTTTCATTGGTCCCTTGAAAACTATGGATAGAGGTTTCATTTAAATAAAACTACGAAAAACAAGAACGCACAATCGCCATTAACATGCAGTTTACTTATGCCACTGGAAAATAAGACATAACCTACGATAAAATATAAATTAGTGAAATTTCCTAATGCTATTTATAAGCAAAATTATATCCGAAAAACACGAACAAGTAAAATTAACGGTAAATAACGAAAAATATATGGCCTTAGCGTAGCACATAGGCCTAAATTAAAAATTGTGCCATGTGTAAACGGCTTGACATTATACTTGGCCTGTTACAAAATTATTTGAAAAACAATACATTATGACGCTTACACTTTCCAACTTTGAAATTTTAATCCAAATCGCAGTCCGTGAAGTAAAGGATTAATCAAAAACACATACGTAGCAAGTAATTCCTAAGGATGAATGGTGCAGTGTCTGGCGTGGGTTGAGAAGAGAAAAATGGCAAAGTTAACTTTTCTACTCTTAGCAAACGTAAAAAAATGGAAAAATAATCTAAATCCGTTACAATCGATAGTATCGTTCTTATTCTACTTTTTTACAAGTTGGACTTTATTAGAAAATGAACATTTTTAATGAATTTAATTCATTGTTTTTAAATACTAATTTCGGCTGTTGGTTTCCAACGAAAATGCAAGTTGAGGTTCTGTATAAAGTTTGTTTACGAGACAGCGTCGTTCATTATTTTCCAGTACTCTTTTATTGTTGGTCACTCAAACAACGGTGGTTCGAGAATCTACTGTATTTACTTACCGTTAGTAAATATACTTGCCCAAAACCCTAAATTCCTGAATGCACAAGGCATAGTGAAAATTTATTCCGAAATCCGAAATGCTGCTAGTACCGAGGCTTTCGGATAAAGGATTGTGCACCTGTACTGCTTATACATATTGCAACTTATAGTGACATTTGATAGACATCTGCTAATGATTTTCAATTACTAAAATTGTTATTTTTTTAAATGCAATTTTTTTATTGTTCGCTAAAATCTGTACGCACGAACATGGTTTTACGGTATATTTTTCTAACAATCAATATTAGTGGCTGCCGTTGATTTTAAAATAAGAAACGCTACCACGTTACTTCAGCAATAAAATTGCTGCAAAGACAAAATTTTCACATGTTAATTCAAGAATCTGATTATTCAGACGATTTTAAAGTGTTAATAAAATTGTCGCGTAAAGAATTTATGGGTGCCTAACTAATGGTGTCAAACTCAAGCCAGCATCTCAAATGTTAATACAGTGGAATCCCATTACTACGAGTACGAGACGTTCGTAATTACGAGTGTTTTGTAATGCACCGTCAGTTTGTGTATGCAGTTTAATATATAAATGTTCGGTATTTACAAGTGGTAACGTCATGAGCACGTTCGTAGATACGAAAGATTCACAAGCAACAACCATCAACATAACGCGCAAAATTATTATTTTTTAAATTACAAGTAAATGTAGTAAATACAAGCACATGTGGTAATCATCGTTCGCGTGGCAGAGTAACAACGTGAGATATGGCAATGGTGGAAACAATTGCATCTGGCAACACTGCCGTGACTTACTTGACCTCAATTTTTTATTGACGCCATCTTGGTACAGCAAGAAAGAGAAAGTGGCACGTGGACTGAGTACACCAGAGATGCTTGCGTCATCTTAGTTTGATTATAACGAACGGCATTGCAGAATAAGTTTCAAACTTACTATGATTTTTTATTCGTTGTTTGTTATACTGTAATAAGTTAACTTAAAAATTTATGTTTACGTAACTTAACCTAGTTGTTTGAAGAACACGTTAGATTTGCCTTATCATGGCAACACATGAAAAGGAAACTTCATTTGGATCACTTTTTGAACGCCTGCAGTTGAAGTTTTACACTACTTAACGAAACCCGAGTCAGTTCATAAACTTCTTGTTTCGTGTTTTTGTACGTTACGTGTTATGATTTCTAAATTATAGGTTTTCATCTTAGCGAAATTTATGTTGGAATGGATAAATAAACTGTACTCATACTAAAAACGGTTATTGTTGCTTTGACTTTGCTACTTCAGAAAGTGGGTAAAATGGAACAGCCGTGGGTCCTTTGTTAGTGCAGTCATTAGATCTTATTGGTGCAGCGTTTTTCGTTCCAGCCACTCACAAGTGAGCTGGCAGTGCTGTTCGTTTTCGTTGCCGCCTCCCTAGCCTCGCTAGACATCCATTTTTATTTTGTTTACCGTGCGTTTTGCCGTACTGTAGCGAGTGAAAATGGTAACAAAAAGCTAATGAAAATCGTGAAATA
>PNEQ01132379.1:0-10258 GCA_003012365.1 Medauroidea extradentata
AGGAATTGTAGCTATTCACATTGTGGGCACTTTTCAGGATTCTTTAAGCAGAAATATCGTAGCTGTAGAAGCCTGAATTGTTACAATTCAGGCGGTGGATACTTTTCCGGATTTTTCGTGCGGTAACGAAGCAGCGTATAACCTGGAATGGTAGCTATTCACACTGTAGGCACTTTTCAGGATTCTTTAAACAGAAATACCGTAGCTATAGAAGCCTGAATTGTTACTATTCACGCAGTGGATACTTTTCAAGTTTAAAAAAACAATAAGTATTGTACTATTTCGTGAATAGTAACAGTTCAGGATTTCACAGAAGCAAGTTGAGAGGAAAATGTCCGGAATAGTAGCTATTCTGAATGGATACTTTTCAGGCGCCCCTGTTCAATATAGATACTGTGATCTGTAAACTGCTACTTTTATGACTGTCAGACGTTTTGTTTCTCTAGAGACCCCGAATTTTCACAAATGCGAAATAAAGGTGATAAAATGTTAAAGTCCACTATTTCTGTTATAAAATGCGAAATTCTCCGGGCAAGCGCCTGGATCCTCGGCGGCGCGACCTAGCGCAACGGTCCACTACTCTGTCACTCGGGCATAGATACTGTGTATGGTATACAAACTGGAGTTGTGCCTTGCCGGACAACACAAAGATTGTTTGTTGCCTGGACACTCGCACAAAGGAGAGAAGACGACAAAAATACACCGTACTTCTCACTCTCTCCCCCTCCTACACCCCCCTTGCACATAAACATGCAGCCAGCTTGCAACTCATGACTGGAGAAAGTCTACAGCACCAACGCCAGACAAACTATTTTCAGTCAGTCACAATAAGCTTTCACGAGCTCAGATGACGATGTGGTTACTTGGAACAAGAACTGAGTGTGCTGCCTGAATAACGGTGGTCATATACAGTTTTTTCACTAAGAACACTTGCCACATGCTGCGCGTCACCAGTCACACACGCACACGCGGAGAAAGAGGGAGACATATATACACACACGCAGTATTATATATATATATATATATATATATATATATATATTGTAATATAGGATTCGACCTATACTACAAATATCGTATTAAATCATTTAGTGGTTGTTTGCAGGCCAGTTCACATATATTTTTGTATTTATGTTTGACCTTAGACATACCAAGCCACGAAGTTTTATAAACATTGTGCTTTGTTTTTATGACTGTATAATATTTTATTATCCGAGGAAATATGGTTTCCAAGGTTTCTCACTACTTCACGTAGCTTTTAATGATTTGATCAGAATCGTGACCAAGTTAAGTGACAGAATCGATCTAAACGATAGGTGTGCTACGAGTAATAGCGAGACGGAGGCGAGACAACTGCATGAAAAAAAACTGAAGTTTTTGTTAGGAACATTTTTGGGAGAAAGAAAAAAAATTTTATTGAAAGAAAAGGGACAATAAGTTCGAACTGCAACCAAGATATCACTATGTGATGGAGCTGCGAAGACATTGGGTTGAGAACAACAGAAGAGAATATTTCAGCTAAAAATGTCCTGAACTGAATCTCCGGTAGTTTGGTCAGATGCCTGGACGGAAAAGCATAAATTTGGAATTTTTGTCGGATTTCGGAACTTCGAGAAGTCGCAACTTCTACTGCCCACCTATGCCGATGATCGCCGGTAGGAAGAGGCACTTTTATATTACAGGGCGGAGGGATTTTTGGCGCCTAACGTGGTTAGCCAATTAGGTATTAAAGTTAAACAAAACTCAGCCTCCAGTAAAGTGAGTAATATCTGCCAGAAGACAAGACGGCTTGGTAGAGCATTCTGTAGACATAGATGACGACAAATTGTTGTTCTACAAGCTTGTACGCATAGAGAATAGCACAAAGTCGGTGAAATACACAAGATAAATGATAAATTGACATGACACACGTAGAGGAAATAATAGAAGACGTGATAGAGCAATACACTGCCGATAGCGATGAGTCTACTCGCGAGACGAACACCACTCCTGTTCATCAAACTGTAAAGCCCATCACCATGCAAACTCTAATGCAGATGATGCAGAATATGCAGGGCAGTATTCAGAATAGCCTTTTGAACAATCAGTCCGAGTTGCAGTCCAATTTCACTGCCCAGTTAGATGACACGCAATCAAGATTACAAACCGAGTTGAAGCAAAATCAAAATGCGCTGCAGTCTAGTTTCACTGAGCAATTGCAAGACTCGCAGTCTAGGTTACAAACCAAATTACAGACCAGTTTTGCGGCTCAGTTACATCACCGGTCGGAGTTGAGACTGGAAGCACAACCTGAACCAACGCTTAAAAAAAGCGACGGGCTTGTTAAAAAAATACGCTGACTTGTTACGAATTTCTGTCCGCGAAACTAATGCTCGGTTTGAGGAAATGGAACAACATATTCAAGACATGACTAAACACGTTGATAGTAGGCGTGAGGAGATCGAAAACGTCATCCAAGCTAGCCGAGCAGAGTTTTCGGAATTGTGGAAGGCCACCAAAGAGAAACTGACGGAATGGTCACGTAAGTTAGAACGTGAATTAGAAAATTTGAGCAATTAAAATTCCGTCAGGTGTAGACGGTGTGAGTGGCAGGGGGTTTATTGCATGCACCTAACAGCCTACCACACACAAAAACATGGATTGGCTACTCAACCATGTACAACTGAGTACGAATTCTGCTTATGGACCACTTGTTCATGACAAGCCAGGTCAGCATGCACGTTTTGATAGTACTGTACCAGGAGGAAACAAGTTGAACCAGGTGGTAAATCTAGCAGCAGTTCTACACCACCCTGTACAACAACTACGAAAGTCAATACAGTGAACCCTCGATAACTCGGACCTCGATGTCCCGGACTTCGGATAACTCGGACAGAATTTCAAAAAACAAAATTAATTTTAATTAAATTATTTTTGGTCAAAAATCATAAGAAAATTGTGTCTGCCTCATTTAAATCCATCACGTTTTATTTAAAAACAGTATTAAACTTTAAAAGCAGTTGCTCATCGCTACGTAGCCTTTAATAATCCCACCGTAAAATATGTGGCAAGTTCCGTGTGGTTAAATGTTGCTAGCGAGGCGCGCGAGTAGAGATGCAACTCAGCAAGCGCGCGAGTAGAGATGCAACTCAGCAAGCGCGCGAGTAGAGATGCAACTCAGCAGGCAGGCCTCCCTTCTTTATCTTTCCTCCCTCTTCGCCGCGTGAACCACACACGCGCGTGCGTCGTAAATAAACATTACAGTATGATGCTGATGAATTGGACGGTAACTACAGGTCACAATAGCACCTGAATGGAAATTTATTTTGTTCTGGTATGTGCGATAAATTCAAGATTGCAAAACAATTTGTTCCGGACATAATAAAAAAAATTAACAGCCATTGGTTTGCATTGCAATTTAGGCAAGGTGGTGAGAGGGTTTTATGGCCCTTTAATGACGTCTTACAAGCCGATGAGGGTGAAGTGAGGTGAAAGAACAACACAACATCCATGCCCGAGCAAGGATTCGAACCCAGGGCCTCTCGCACCGTAAACTGGCGCCTAACCCACTACATTAGAGGCCGGCGCGATATATCGAAAAAATAAAACATGGCTTAATAAATTATAAAAAAGGGGAGGGGGCAGAAAGAGGCTTTTGCCCCGGGTCGCACATTCTAGAAGGCCTCGCTTTTGAAAAAGTTAAATGGTTAAAATGAATGGGCTTTTATTGAGTACCCTTTAATGTTAATGGTATCTGCGAAATTTATTTTAAAGTGTAAAGTGTGTGTAAAGATGTCACTGATCTATGACGACGCAGCCAAGGTAAGATAGTATGAAGGGAGGCCTATAAGCACACATTATCACTTCAACCACTTCAAGTAAACAAAAAAAAGGAGGAAAGGTAGACTGAGATTTACGTTGCTCCTGGCCTCGTATTCTAATAAAGACGCCCTGGAAAAAAACAATTTCTCGTAGGAAACTAGCAGCTGGCTGCAGACACTGTGACATGCTGATGTAGAGCAATTTTTCACGTAAACATCTCGTGAGTTGCGTGTGGTCAAGTGCGGTGTGTGTATTGCTGTTGAGACTGTACCGGTTGACCTTGACTACTTTCGCTCGTGCTCTACCACCCTAGCTTATCTCACACACACACATACGCACGCACGCACAGACTGTCGTCAGCCAGACGGGAGAAGGGCGTGAGAACTTATATGTGGTCGAAGGGTGCCTTGGTGCCAGGTTCTAGTACAGATAAAAAAAATATCAGCCAGAAGTAGCATAAAAAATAAATAAAAAAGAATCTGCCGACCCAGGTTGTTTGACATTCTTTCTTTTATAGTTCTCCCGTTACAGTGATAATTTCCCCACTACCCCCTCCTGTAAATTGATACGTACAAAGCAGTACATATTGCCGCTTCTTTTGCTTGTAGAAATGATAGCGTACTGGTTTCCTCACGTTTCTTGTGATTAATGACTAACTACCCCTCCTCCCCGGATGCCCCCCCCCCCCCGATAACACGGACAAATCGTAACTCGGACAGCTTCTCCCACCTTTTAGTCCGAGTTATCGAGGGTTCACTGTACCTAGATTTTCTAACCCGGAGAACGAAAATCCCATGACCTTCTTAAAACGGTACGACGAATATGCGGACATGTTTAATTTAAGCGAGTACGAGAACTTAAACTACCTCAGTTTCTCATTCAAGACCACCACAAGTATACTGGTGGGACGCGGAAAGAGCCTGTACAACCTCGTACTCAAAATTTCATGAAAAAGTTTCTAAGCAATTTTGGGGGCCGCGTGCACAAGCTTTAGTACGTGCGATGTTATACGCTGAAAAGTACAACACAAAATGCAATAAAAAGGTTGATGAGCACATCAGCGCAATGTACGAGCGTAGCTGTCATCTCACACGAGAGATGACGGAAACGGACCTGATTATGATGTTAACGACGCAGATGCCACCGTCATACCAGGTCGCTTTAGTGGGTAAATACAACCTCCCACTAAATGAATTCCGCGAGCAACTTATGTTGGATAAGCTCGAGCGACAACTGCGACAAAGTCAATAGGAAAACCACAGGGACAGGCCGTTCCATCGTAAGGAGCGCAACGAACGTGAACGAGAAGTGAAATTGATCCAAGTCAAAAGGCTATAAGTCCGACGACGAGTCCGGGTACCGACACAGAAATCAAGATGACAAAATGGGGTCTGGTATCACAGAAAATCACGGCAGTACCATCAGAACGACCGCAAACACAGTTCCAGCGAACAACGACATTGTTCGAGTGAGGGGCGTCAATCCAGATAGAGATCTAGGGGTCCGGAAAGTGACGTGGATGAAAAGAAATGCAGCTGTATGAAAGGAACTTCCTCCGACGAATAGAAACTTAGGGCGTCTGGATCCACGATAAACGGTCATATCGAAGGGCACTTCGATCGGAACACTCCGTTAAATCCCAGCGTGCCGAAATTTGAGGGCAACAACGGCGTAGGCAGGAGGTCACAATCGTCTTCGGCGAAGAAGAAAAAGTTAAATTAGAGTCGGCTGGCGAAAAAGATCTCTGATCAACGGTTGTAAACGAGTCAGCAGAAAAGGAGACATGTACAGGTGGTTTAAGCATAGAGATTCATAGAGAAACTCAAGGTGTAAAATTAAAGTTTCACAGTCACGAAGTTGATGTACGCGAAACGGCGGACGACAACGTACACATCAAAGAAAAATCATACTAGCTGGTTGAGAATAAACACAATTCTTACTGGCAGTAGCAACAGGGAATTCTTATTGCACGACTCCGAGTACAGCGAGGAAAATAAATGCTAAGGTACTTTGTCCGGAGTTGAAACTAAATATCTATGGGGAAGAGTTGCCACCGTTATTAGATAGCGGAGCAGAAATTTCCTGCATTTCAGACGAAGCAGTCGAACACTTATTGCGGGCAGGCATAAAATTACCAATAATGCCAGTTCCAAGAATTAAAGTCATTGGCGCAACATCTAAATATAGCCAGATGATAAACAGGAATACAAATTTACAAATACGTGGCCCAGGAGAATTGAAAGAAGCCGCTGTTTTAATAGTCAAGGGTTTGACTACACCGGTTATTTTGGGCGCAGATTTTCTCACCAAATATAACATAATTTTGAATTTTGGTGGGTGGTTAATGTCTACTCCAGAGGTGACAAGAACAACGTGTCTGGAAAAATGGCATTTTAAGGACAAATTAGTTGGTTTACTCAGGAAAGAAATTCCGATTTATTCTGTAAACGCAAGTGAATGTTACGACTGGATCGCGTCCAGCGAAGACATAGATACAGTCGTGTACGAAACAGAAAACCTGACGGCTATGCAACAAAACGAGTTAAGATTACTATTACTCAAACATCGTGAACATTTTTCGGACAAGCCAGGATTAGACATCCTATATTCTGCACGTATTAGGATTAAAGAAGGACTCAAGTCCCTGAAGATCAATCCAGCGTGGTAGAACGTCGGATGCGAACCCTGGGAACAGTACTACGAATCCACTGCCATTACAAACACAAAAATTGGTGAGAGAAATTATTGTTAGTCGAACTGCTGATGAACCTCACCATACATGACTCAACATGTTTTACACCATTCGATTTGTACCGGACAACGTAGACGGGACAACGGAAGAAATTGATTTGAATGAAGAATCCGCAAGTTAGTAGAAAGCCGTTTAGATACCATGGCGAAGAGGCGGCGAAGTACTGCAAGAGGTCAAATATTTGTCAGTTCAATATAGACCACCTGCAGGTCTATTACGGATCTGTTTTGGTCCCATCATAACACGAACGTGACTTAGGTAAGACGTCAGACAGTAAAACGCGATCACCGATATATTATGACGCGCCAAGATTAAGACGACAGCGTCTTAAAGTCTCAGCTAAGGCGCCCAGAAACGTGTGCCTCAGTTAAGGTGTTAGACCATAACTGACAATAAACAGAACATAGGTTCAAGAATCGTAGTCATATCACAACTTATTGAAGTAATTTTGTGTATAAACTTACGTAAAAACACTAGAATAGATAACATAGGAGGATTGAGTGGCATCACATTTGTCCTAACCACTGAGAGGTTAGGATAGGTTATTATCACTTTGCTACAGTGTATAAACTGCAAATTTTTTAGAAAGTTATGGTATTATTTACTAAGTTGAAAGGGAACTATTTATTTCCTTTACATAAAATATATTAACAACTTTAAATTATAAAATATTAAAAAATGACTATCGCTACAGTCAGTTCGCTATGTACGAGTGGTTACCGTGCAGAATTGTTACGCAAGAATGTCAGATCGAATGCAGAAATTTAACAAATATTTAATCATTATTAATAAGGATCTGTGTAATATCTAGTACGATAATTTGTTTTAATCCCAATAACAATCATATTAACTTTTTTTACCACACATCACATACATTTACTGTCCACTCAAATGTGTGGTCAGCAGACGGCAGTGCAGTGTACAGTATATATCATCTCCAGAAATCCCTGCAGTTT
The DNA here is from genome assembly GCA_003012365.1 of Medauroidea extradentata. NCBI lineage: Eukaryota > Metazoa > Arthropoda > Insecta > Phasmatodea > Phasmatidae > Medauroidea > Medauroidea extradentata. Next base: position 7,510 of record PNEQ01132379.1, read on the forward strand.
TTAAATATTAAAGGTACTCATTTGAATATCAGTGCAGTATATACAAACAAGCGAGTAAGTATTATTGTGACCACAATTAGAAAAATTAATCACTAAATAACATCAAAACAGTATCATAATGCTATTTCTTTTTAAATTTAACTACATATTGAAATTTTAAACACACCCCTCCATCCAACAACTTGAAGAAAAAAATTATAGATACGAGCTCTCCACCACTGACTTTTTCAAAAAGATTCGCTCATACAATGAACACAATATGTAAGTTACCTATGTATATTTCAGTGAAGTAAAATATGAACATATGTAAATGTTGTTACATTTGGTTGATCTCAGTTCGGCTACGTATGTCATGGGCACGTACGTTCACATTAGATAGAAAACGGTATGTAAAGCATAATTTTAAGAGCTTCAGCATATTAGTACACTTATTTCTTACATTAAAATATAAATGCACAAAATATGCAGGAGATTCAGGAATTTCGCTCGAATTCTTTTTTTATGCCACCCATCACAAATGTACACACGAATTGCCTTTCTGAGAAACGGTACACTGCGCAGTAAAAAAAATTCTTCTTATAATTATTTCCACACGAAAAAATTATTTTTGCTATACTCAGGTCCGTATAGTGTCGAAAATTGTCATAAATAATTGTTACGAACTGGTGAACCCAGACAATAACATGTTAAAGGGAGGATACAATATCACGCAATTACGTAAGTAACAAAGAATAATTTAAAGCAACAAGAACGTTAAGTCGACGGTCACACGAAATTCGCTGGAATTTTGATGATGTAATTTGGTGGTATACGAATGTATATAATATACTGCATTGGTAAATTGTGATGCAAATTAATTGTCTAAGTTGCAGGCATCAGAATGAGTTTGATCCTGGACGAGTTAATGCCCAGTAGACTTGTTAGAGCCAGACGGAGAGCCGCGTTGCTAATTTTGCACTCACGACATTTTTGTCGCACTTCACGATTGATTTGGATTTATGTTTGAACCGCCAGTCAAAGAGAAGTCAAGGAATTCTCTTACAGCGTCATTGTGTATAGAACTTGAAGCATTGCAAGACAAGGGGTTTTATTTTACTGGAGAATTTGTATTTTATGTAATTTCAATATTATAATACAATATTTAAAATTGTAACTTTTATTTCAGTGGTCTCGGTTCCAAAAAGAGAAAATAGAGACAGTTCTTTGTTTCTCATATGTTCTAGATAGGGCGTAATTTTTGTTGTTATGGCAAGGTGGCCTTGGTAGAAGGCAGTTGCTTTGTTCTTTTTATGTTCTGGTTTCTCCTCCGCCGGAGTTTTGGTGCCATTTGTTATTTTAATGCGTAGTTTATGATTGTGCCCTAGAGGGTTCTAGGTAATGGAACTAATGAGACGAAGGTCACGCCACAGAGAACCAGCCAATGAGAGCACGGCGTATGGCGCCCCTTCGCCCTTCGTTCTGGAATGTTTTGCCTCCGCCATTTGTTAGAATAAGTCGTGACGCGATCCAGAGCGGACGTGCGCAGGGCTACGGCCCAAAAGAATTTTATGAAGTGAAGTTCGGGAGTTGAAAATATAACATGTACGGGTAGCACCGGGGCCTCTCATCTGTAACCTTTCTTTTCGGACATCTTTTGAACTGTACCAAATTCGTTTCCGCCCGTACGTGTAGGCCGTTGGGTACTGAGAGCCAGGATGGCTACTCATTTTTCTTTACCGCATGTGTGTTCACCGTGGGCTAAATTTTCTGACTGTCTCGCGTAATTGTCTGAAATAGTCTCGCTGCATTTCTGCTTGTAGTTTTCTGTAAACCGGATCCACCGTGTTAAGACAAACGGTGTATTTTGTGCCGATGTAAATTGAAAATCTAATAAACCAGCAGTCTCGGATCATAGTAAAGTATATTATTTCATGACTAACTTCTCTAAATTTGCCACTTTCTATGAAAGTTCTAAATTTGGTCTGCAATGTAACGTAACCTACAAAAGTACTGCCAGTAAATTCCGGACCACTTGACTACAGATGAAGAGAAATGTTCCCGTTTTTATCCCTGTCTTTTTGGCTGGGTTATCATCGAACTAGTGCACTGGTACAGAAGGACTGGTGTGCTACAAACTGTGTGTAAAGACTTAACTTGGATTTAATTGTGATAGTCAGTATTGTGATTTTTGATTTGTTATTGTGAAGCCATTCATCGCTGATATGTTACCTATGGATTTGAGAGCCCTGGATAATTGCGATTTGGATATATGAAGAATATTTTATGTCCTACAGGAATTTAATTTATGTCGCGCATGGCTATATTTTTCGCAAACGAAGACATTACAGAAGACGCCGGAACTGGGATATTCACGCAGACGGAAGAGCGGATATTTCTTATTTTGACTATTGGAGTTTGTAATTACTAGTAGGTCATTTTCCATTTCACCTCATTTAGCTTCATTTCATGCTAAACTCACCCACAAGGAAGAACACTTCTTTCTGCATGGTGCAGATTTGATCTCCCCATGTAAATATACAGTTACTCTAGAGCAGAACATTTCATGGTTAGGGTCAAGACCATGAGAATGCCAGGCTGGCGACCAGTCGAGTAACCCCAATGAAGAAAGCGAGAGTGGGTGACGGCGTCAAAACGTAGAGTTAGACTGTGAAGTGTGTGCGGGGCCAGGATGAGGTCACGGAAATGAGAATGTTTCTGTCAAACAACTAACGAACATTTTGGTGTAACACGCAGGGCCGCAACTAGGGGG
>PNEQ01132379.1:10358-31902 GCA_003012365.1 Medauroidea extradentata
ATTCTTTAAACAGAAATACCGTAGCTATAGAAGCCTGAATTGTTACTATTCACGCAGTGGATACTTTTCAAGTTTAAAAAAACAATAAGTATTGTACTATTTCGTGAATAGTAACAGTTCAGGATTTCACAGAAGCAAGTTGAGAGGAAAATGTCCGGAATAGTAGCTATTCTGAATGGATACTTTTCAGGCGCCCCGTGAGAATCGTGCCGGATGATGCCGCTGGTCGGCGTGTTATCTAGGGGGTCTCCAGTTTCCCCGCCCTTTCAAACCGGCGCCTCTTCAAACATAATGTCGCCCCTCACCAGCGCTTAACACGAACGTGCTAAGTGCTGACCACAATCACTCTCACTCTAGCGGCGACGCTGATGAACACAGGTCTGAGTATATGTGAAACAAAAGTTTATCTCATTTTGCCAGAAGCAGTGCAGCCGTGCATTGCGAAGTATCGTCAATAAATGACTCGTTATAACTACTGTATATTGTATTTCCTCAATTATATTTAAATTTTATTCCTCAATTGGCGGCAATCACTAGAGCTGCATGAATGCATTACTTTTGTAACAAAGTCTGCTCGGAATAAAACTCTCCAACAATAGTTTATACCGTATACTCATATAAACTGACTTTAGAGAGTCAATACTTGCAATTAAAACATACATACATACATTTGAAGGAAGGAGGGAGTTCTGCGTGGACATGTAAATCATTTGGAAAATATTTTATATTCCGTAATATTAATGGTTATTTCTTTTACAGATATTTTGAGAAAAATCAACGTGTCTGAAGAGAGCAATTATCAACAGGCACGAAGACTAGTTGCTGCGCAAAGGCGACGCCGGCCTGCCAGTATGTGGCAGGATTTGCGCATTAGGAACGCTCAAGAATCTCTTGAAGAAGGACACATGACTGTAAGAGAGTTTCAGCTGGCAACTAGCCATTGCGTAGATACTTTGGAAAGGGTTTTGCGCACTGGCACAAGGATCCGGATTGCTGCACCAGCTGTGGCAATTATGGAAGAGCCACTGGTCGAAGTGGCAGCACCTGAGGCACTTGTGTCCTTGGAGGTGGCAGCACCTGTGCCACAGGCGGCCCATGTGGAGGTAGCAGCACCTGAGGCACTTGTGTCCTTGGAAGTGGCAGTACCTGTGCCACAGGCGGCCCATGTGGAGGTGGCAGCACCTGTGCCACAGGCGGCCCATGTGGAGGTAACAGCACCTGAGGCACTTGTGTCCTTGGAAGTGGCAGCACCTGTGCCACAGGCGGCCCATGCGGAGGTGGTGGCAGCACCTGTTCCACCTGTGTTCATGGAGGTGGCAGCACCTGTACCACAGGCGGCCCATGCGGAGGTGGATGTGGCAGCACCTGTTCCACCTGTGTTCATGGAGGTGGCAGCACCTGTGCCACCTGTGTTCATGGAGGTGGCAGCACCTGTACCACAGGCGGCCCACGGGGAGGTGGATGTGGCAGCACCTGTTCCACCTATGCTCATGCAGGTGGCAGCACCTGTGCCACCTGTGTTCATGGAGGTGGCAGCACCTGTGCCACCTGTGTCCATGGAGGTGGCAGCAACTGTACCACAGGCGGCCCATGTGGAGGTGGATGTGGCAGCACCTGTTCCATCTGTGTTCATGGAGGTGGCAGTACCTGTGCCACCTGTGTTCATGGAGGTGGCAGCACCTGTGCCACCTGTGTCCATGGAGGTGGCAGCAACTGTACCACAGGCGGCCCATGTGGAGGTGGATGTGGCAGCACCTGTTCCACCTGTGCTCATGGAGGTGGCAGCACCTGTGCCACCTGTGTTCATGGAGGTGACAGCACCTGTACCACAGGCGGCCCATGTGGTGGAGGAGGGGGAGGTGGCTGCACCTCTCCTACAAGAGCCATTGGTGGTTGGGAACGTAGAAGTGATTGGACATATACAAGAGCCGCAACAAGACAGAGAAATGTGTTGCATTTGTACGGAGAGCCCACCCAGAAGAGCGGCCGTTCCATGTGGTCATGGAATGTGCGAGTACTGTGCTACAAGATGGTGGAACCAGGAGTTTCAGACCAGAGGCTTTGTTAAGTGCCTAACATGCAGGACAGTGTGTGATATGTTTATTAGAGTGTTTTTTTAGTGGCCAAAAATATATTCACTGTTTTGTAGGAAAGTACGATTATTGTTATTCATGTTTAGTTACAAGAATGTAAATAAAATTTTTCAGTGTCCTTAGAACTATTTAAGTTATTTATTCAGTGTTCTGCTTATCAAAATTTAGTTGTCATATGCATCATGTTCGTACGTATTTTTGAATGATTGTATAAAAGGAATTAGTAAAGAATTAATGTGGCATATGTGTAAGTTAAATATGTGTTTTATTTGGGAAATCAGGTGCAGTGTTGTATTATTTGTATAAGTTGTTTCCGTAATAGCCTGATGTAACAATAATTTTCAGGGTGATTATTTATAACAGGGCAACGAGTTCCTATTGGAAAGTTTAAACTATTTAGTACCTACTACCGCCGATATACCGTCAGGTGTCGCCATGAACTGTTCATTAAATAATTCGGTACCCACTTTAGAGAAGATATTGGTGACGTTTTCTTCCATAGATGAAAAACATTGCGAATATCAGCTATAATAGTGTTTACAGACATATTTCCTGTAGTAACGTATTAACCTTTAATATGACTACATTTGAGGGTCAAACCCTCGCTCCAGGCGGTGGTGTCGAGGGTACAATGTTGGCACTCTATGGGGTATAGTACGATAGCGTTGGATAATTTCTCAATCGGTAGGCTATACGGTAAAGCACTCAGTACTACATTCCACTTAAAAAAAATATTTACTAACTAATGAAGGTCGTAAAAATAACCATAAAAATTATTTAACTGGACGACAAACATACTTTTAATGCATTACAATAAAACATTTATTAATAGTAGCTTTTTCGTCCAGCTCACTGTTTTATATGTTTTTTTTCCTTTGAAGATTGTTACTGAAAATCAGATTTCATGTTATACATATTAAGAACCCTTTGAGGTTTTATAAGGGTGCCAGTTAGAGGACCTTAACCGTTTAACAATATAAAATATCTTTGACAGTTTATTAAACAATTACATTACAACTCATAAATTCTAAATGTTTCAACAGTTATCATTTGGTATGTTCTCCTCAATCAAATTACATATTATTCATGCAAAACCATACCTGCACCCTTCAGCGGTGAGCTTAGTAAATATTTTGTTAGTTGAATGCATAAACAAAGCTCAGGTCAGAGCCCTTCTATAGTTTCGTATGTATCCAGTTAGTAAAAAAATTACTCAGTTATCTGGAAAATCTCAAAAAGTATGTTTATAATACATGTGTATTGTAGAAGTGTTAAGGGCCTTTTCTCAAAATGTACTTTTATTTCCATACACAAACACATCGAATGAACTTAGACTATTATTGTATTAATATAAACGTGTACATGCATATTTCTAACATCCTGCAATGTAGCTTACGCGCAGGTAGGCACAAACATTATATCACCTTTTTTCTTTCAAAATAATTCCCCGAATAGCAACACAGCAAATATAAATTGGATGTGATTGTATTTTTTTTTTGTTATGAAACTAACAAACGTCGTTTGCGTTCTTCTACAGGTAGCAATGATACCAATGAATATATAAAAATATTATATATATATATATTTTAAATTTAGCAATACCAAAGCAAAAACTTTGTAAATATTCTTGTACAGCTTGACAAACCTAAGTGTAACGCCGCGTGCGTATTTCGCTTTTCCGCATGGAAATCGCAGCTGCAGCGCCGGTAGCTATGATCGTGCGCGGAGATCGGCACTCTTCGTGCCTCTCTTCAGAGAAACCCGAACAAAGCTTCAGCTGCCACACGCACACGCACTCACGCGCCGCCACCACCCAGCATTTTGAACACACGCCCACAGAGCATTCAGAAATGACATTAGTATAAGAGTTCTGGCTAATTAAAATTCATGTATGATTCCACGCAAAACCAAGTGCTTATTGAATTAAAGTTTTACGTTAACGTTGTGTGCATCTCTCTACTAGGAACCATAAACTGTGAAATAAGTTTTAATGTGAAATATGTTGGAAACCTAACGCGGGTGGGGGTAGGCCCTATTAAAGAATCAATGTTGTTATTTTTTAATATGGATGCTTGGATTGAAAGCATTTTACATTTAACAGAGTTAAAGGACTGCAAACAATGTTTAGGTATTTAATTAAAATAGTATACTGAACCTGTTATTGTTAATTCATACATTAATATAATATTATTACTAGTTGTAATAGGCATTGTTTCAGTTGCACCTACCTATAGGATTTAGAGTGATTAACCTTTCAGTTCTAGTCTTGTCTCACATTGAGACGCGGCATGATTGTATGGCAAGAGTGAGCACAATATGACAAAACGTTCATCACAGAAGTACTAGGGACAGATTATCTATTAGACCACGAACTTTTCGGGGTAATATTTTTGTATCAGTTTGGTTCAATGCCTTACGCGCACTTTTGCAGCTCCACCACACGTCTGTGATTTGGGGCTAGACCCTCAAGACACGTAGGAAATAAGTCATTAAATCACTGACTAGGAAGCAGAACTGCAGATGTGCACGTATGGAACTTAGCATGAATAGTTTTTAGCAAAATACGCCATTCTGTACTTCAGAAATCTTTATAACTAACATTTTATGTTTGGCTCCTTTTTTAATAAAAACCGATTATGTTCATGTTGTCTGTACAGCGTAGTTATAAACTTGATACTGTACTTTATGTGTCCACATTCTATAATTCAGAGAAGTAGTGACAGAAAACATTTCCGGGTTTAGAATTTTTTCTATCGAATAAAAATAAATTTCCCTAAGCAATGAAATTAAATGGAAAATACCTATGAAATTCATCGAGGAGGGAAGTTACTGGGAGCACACAAAAAAAAAATCACTAGAAACATAACTACCTACACGATTTTTTTTATCATTATTGTTTTATATTTATAACTGTACTAAGTAACCTTGCAATTAAAAAATATATAATTTTAGTTCAATAGAACAGTTAACCAAAGTGCGGGATTTATTGTTCAGTATCAAAGGCATGGTAGACTAAAACTTTCAAACATAAATTTTTTAACATATGTTTATACTTAACTAGTAGTTAATTTTTACCAAACGTTTTATTCGGAAGTAATTCAGAAATTCCTGAGTAAATACTAGCATCTTATGCTGAAAAACACCCTCGTATCGACAATTTATTATCTACTGGGGCCTTGGATGAAAACCAGACACTATAAACGTGGTCCGAGAGAGCATAAAGTCCAGTTAAAATTATAAATACGAGCTACCTCACTGTGCCAATCAACAGTAAACGACGTCTAAAGGTCAGTAAACAGTGGCAGATTTTCATTGTTATTCTTACGACATTTCATTTGTGTATCAATCAGGTGTGAAGAAAGTATTGGGCATACATATTTCAACTATTTCAAATGAGTAGAGCCTATGGATAACATAAAGCATTAGATTTTTTTATACAAAATTTGTATGCTTAAGAACTGTTTACATTCTCTTTAAAATATGTGAAGAAGTCATGTTGAGGGAAAGATTTAAAAGGCTGTGGTTGTGTTGTTCCATTGTACTTCACCCAAATACCAACAAAAGTTGGAATAAAATAAATGTCATTTACATGTTTAATGCGGTAAGAACAATGCAAACTCAATCCATATACGTTAATATCACGAAACAAGTGTTGTTTCCGTGGCAACGTGAGTTGTTACATAAACGCAGGGATGTAATAGACGATTTGGCCAGTGCCATTTGCACACTGAACCAAATGCAGAAAGAACTTGTTTGCACAAACGATGCCGACAAACATATATGTTTATATGGGCTGAACTGGTTATATTAATTAATTAATAATTCTAATATACTCTGATTCGATAAATAAGTGTTATTTTTCATATACTGTAATTGCCGTAGTTTTTAAAGTATCTCACGGAACATGTGGAGTAATAAACAACGACGCAGTTAAATCAATCATATTACTGTTTATAAGATAGGATAATTTTTGTGACATATTTCGTACTGATACTTGATTCCAACGTAATAACAAATGATGAAACTGCTATGAGCATTGTAGTGTCTGATTGTTAATCTGTCAAAACATGAGACTCTGGGTTCGGCCAGTATGAATTTTAATACGATGTTCCAATACATACTCCTTATTTATTTTATTGCTGCAAAGTCACACGGGTTAGAGACTACATTCACAAAATATGTTTCTCCTTGACCAATAAGTTTGCTCTAGTTGGAGACGACACAAATTAAATTTCACTAACATAATATGACATTTTTTACTATAGGAATAATAATAACATCGTTTAAGACAATACGTAAATTTCCATGTTCCATCTTATTTTTTAGGGCGGAGTTCAGGCAGAAAAAGAATGATAAAAATATGACTGACTGAAAAGTAACACTAGGTCAATTTGTCAGTGTAAAGGAGAAAGAATTACAAAACTAATAATATAATGTACAGAATACCAAGCAGTAGGCCATACAGCACCCTGCATAGAATCAATTTAAATAATTACGTGATCTTGGCTTTTTACCATATAATTCTTGAATTTTACAAGTTTCCAGAAAATCATGGTTTAAAGTCAAGGACACGTTAAAACTAAGCGGCGCACACAGTCCGCGCTGGACACGTGAATGTGTGGAGATTTGTAAATGACCAGCTGCTCCATCCATATCGCCGACAGAAACTGCACCATTTGAATGCTGAAGATTATCCACAACGGCTACAGTTCGTGCAGTGGTGTCTACAACGATGTGCAGTACAGCCATGTTTTCCACGCATCGTATTGTTTACCGATGAGGCGCGATTCACAAGAGATTTTGTATTGAATTCTCGTAACAGTCACGTTTGGACGGAGGAGAATACTCATGCGACCTTCGTGTCCAATCACCAAGTGCAATTTGGTGTTAATGTTTGGTGTGGTATTGTAGGTGACCATTTAATTGACCCATACATGCTCGCTTAAATGCAGACAGGTACCTGGTGTTTTTGCAAGATGTTTTGCCAGAGTTGCTGGAAGACGTCCCATGTCAGATTCGACCGACATATGTGGCTGCAGCATGACGGTGCACATCCGCACTATGATGCATGTATACGAAAGTACCTGAGCAACACATTTCGAAAAAAAAAAAAAATGGATAGACCGTCGTGGGCCGAGGTCGTGGCCTGCAAGGTCCCCAGATCTTACACCAATTGACTTTTACCTATGGGGGGCTATGAAGAGCTTGGTATAAAAGACCCCAATAGTATCTGAGGAGGATCTCGTCGCCAAAATGCAGGCTGCTGCAGAAGTGATACGAATCACGCTCGGCGTGTTTTACTGTGTCCGACAATCGTGGCATCGTTGATGTACGCTCTGTGCCGAGGTTGGCGGCCGACAATTCGAGCACCTCCTGTAAGACTAATGTACTACAGTTACACACGGTAATTTGTGTTATGTGAACTTAGTTTATATAAACTACAGGCAAACAACCGCAATGTAATATGCGGTAACAAATTAGTCACAATAACTTCACTGATCTCTGTGTTTACATAATTTTATTTCTTAGTACTATGGAGTTTCTAGGATAGGGAGGTTGTAACTGACAGATACTGTGCATACGTAGTAGATGCACATGGCATACGTACATTGTTGTTTTGTACTCCTAATGCGTCGCATTTATCAACGGAAATGTTAAATACCACTCTCTAGAACCTTGTCCTGTTGACATACACAACCATCATTTCATGGGTGTTGTACTAGTTGCCTACCTACCGGGTTTTAAACACACAAGAGGTTTCTTTAGGACATTCAACATTGTTTAACTACACTTAAACACTAAGGTTCTCTTGATAACTCCTCTTAAAACAATTGCCATTGTAATGTTTATACGAGGTTTTATTTGTTTGTCACTTACGTAGTAAAATCCAGACACATTTCCTCAAGTAAACCATACCTCAGGATCACACGTCTTCACTGCAGTTAAATCAAACATTACAAGATCAAATACTCTGTCGTAAATGTTTGTCATATGTTGTTAGATTTCGTGTCACTTCAACGTGGCGGACGAATGCCATAATGCACTGTACCGCCGCACATAGCATACGGTCTTGATGATCGTTTTGAACGTAAATGGTGTCTCCTACACACTTGCAACAAGAGGACCTTTTTTTTTATGCATGTCATGCTCGCTAAGTATTCGTTCTCAAATACTTCCATATCTAGACAGTGCAAAAGTTTGATGACATACAAGGGTGGTCACCCCAGTAATTTGCCTAATGGCGGAATGCTAGAACGAGCATTTGCTGTGGGATTACATATATCGATAACACTGTTCTGGGTTTTGTCCTTTCATCGCTTACGGTTTCCGATTTTTTGAGAAAAAAACTGTTTCTAATTTCAATTTTAAAGGGCTTATTGCTCCCGTACTATTCGGTTTAGGTACTAGGTGTCCTGTATGTTTTTGCTTCATTTTTCATTAGGTATTAGCTGCCGAAGTTTGATGATCGAATTTAGAAATATCCTGTATATAAGATACATAGGCTTGTATTTGTTTTGGGTAGGAAAAATTTACAGTGAAATATATGTATGAACACAGCGAGGAGACGCAACCACATTGTTATGATTTCGATCAGTCCATTATACGTAAAGTGCTATAGTGTGGTTTTGAGGTGGTAGCAATAGTAAGTGACAAGTCCGTAAAAAGACTAGGTTTGCCAACCCCAGCGGTAGTAGCAAAAATTTTTGTATTTGCAGGTGTTTAGCCCCTCCTGAAATTAACAAAATATTTTATTTTGGATAAGGGGATTGTTACAATAAGGGTTGCGGATGAAAATGAAGTATTTGTTTAGCAAGTACTTGAGAAATCGGTGCTCGGTTTGAAACTGGCGTCTAAATCACCGCAACGTAATTTAGGGCATTAGCCGGCAAAATGTAAATAAATACAGCAGCTCAGGTCTTATCAAACAACGTTTCTCAAGTTTTAAGTTATTCAAAATACCATAGTTTAGAAATTGTAGACGCACCGGCACTGCAAATTTTTGTAAAATTTTCAACGACAGGTTCTATGTTGTAAATTCATCACAGTCAAGGAGTGCATATGGCTTACGTAAAGAGCTGCATGACAAAATTTTTAATGCAATGATAAGGCTCATGGAAACCATCCGGACAAAAGGAGTTAAGAAATAATTGCGTTTTCAAGAAGGAATGAAAAATTTCCATTAATTCAGTCAAGATTTGTTTGACTACTTAAACCTCTAAGTAGTATAAACGTACATATACTATGGAATACAAGATTATTCACATAAATATAAATTTCCTAAGAATCACAAAGTTGAATAACTTTACATTTATGTTTAAGATATGTTAGCATGTGCTGTTATATATCAATTTTCACATGTTCAATACATGGCAACAATTAAATTGAATCAGGACATACCTGAATGCTTTTTTTGTGTATTAGAGGCATGGAGGGAATATCTACACAACCAACCGAATCCCGTGGACTTAAATGGTAGAGTGCGAAAATATATAATGGGGAAACACTCGGCTGCAGAATTTTCTACCAAAACAAACACGGAAGACAAATTTTTGAGACATGCCCTAATACACATATTTCCTAAAATTACTACTCAGACATAATGGAACCACAAAAGACAAAATAGTTACTACATTAGGAAATTGATTCAACCCAGGGCACCATATAAGAGTATGTTCAGTAACTGGTTCGCTGGAAGACGACATAAGTGAAGTAGAGCTACTAAATGAGGTTGCAACACCTCGCGAAGGCTTAAAATATATCACAGGTTACGTTGCTTTTAGTTTCAAAATTAAATATCCTGTACTACGAACACATTCTTCAGAGCTGGATAGCAGACGTTGGATTAGTTACCGTACACGCAATGGCATTCTTATTCCGAATTTCGAACTTATAGATATCATGATTTCGGACGGTGGATTTACGCTAACCATGGCGAGTACATTTGTAAAGGAATTAAAGTATTTGAAACTCTCACTGATGACATCATTAACGCTACTGAATGGAAACTGCCGCGAGAAATTATACACTATTTTGTCAGAAGGAGAACAGACGTAAAGTTTAAAAATTTTAACATGTATGCGAAAAACTCAGAATACGAGAAAATGAAACTCAGAACAAAAATGAACAAAATGGCCACGTAATCAACACCTAAACTACCATAAATTTAAGTTACCTGTGGCGATGATGTAGAAATATAAATGTTCGACAGTGAACAGTAGGCCAATTTATTTTTACATTCTTGTAAAATTCAAGCTGAATGTACAATAACATATTGACAGTTGTAAGCTGTTGATTGCTTGTTAATTATGTCAATGAATTTTATGGAAAGTTTAAATTAATTTTTTTACTATATGAGCGAATAAAGGATTTTTGTAATTCCGTTCTTAAGAGAGAGGGAATTTATTTCATACTAGGGTAAGCATGTGTACGTCTGCATGATAAAATTTAAAATTTCATAGCAACATGTATGTACATAAAAAATTATACGTAAGTCTTCTGATTTCCATACGCACGTTTTAAAGTTGTAATAAAAATTTAATTATGATATTAAAACGATGTGTTGTAAGTTATGTAATTTATGTAAATTTTAGTCAGGTGCTTAGTGCGTTCATGTCTACCAGTTGTTAACGACGTCTTCATTTAAAACTTAAAATACCATAATTAACCCACTTCGAATTAAATATCATGAAAAATTTTAATCTTTCATAAGAATTAATATGAATTTTAAAAGAGGGATAAATTACTATAACATTAGTAAGATAGTGAAACGTAAATAATGTAGGTAAATGTTAATGAAATTGTTTTGAGTGTTAATGTCTAGCAATAATTAACTAAGTTTTTTTTATGAAAATACCACCACACAGTATTGAATAAAACGTAATGTTTTAATATTCATTCGTATGTTTGAAATTCGTATTTTTACTTTTAAAACATTGAAATGTAATTATATTATTACTAAACTCTGTATTGTAAATACTTTAAGTAATGTTCAACGAAATTTTGTTGTAATGTTTAGGTATTTTACTGCACAACATAAAACAACGCATCAGTTATTATTTAATAAGTGTCCAAATAGTTTTTTAGTATTTGGCTACGGATTTTTTGCATATAAAAACAAAATATAGGTTTTAATTACAATGTACAATAGTAATTTATGTGAGACTCAATATTTATGCTTGATTTTATGATAATAAGGGCTTGTTATGCTGAAATAGGCAACCGTAATGAAATTTTACATTTCAGTTCCGGAAAACTATTAATTCAACACTTTTTGCACATTTCATTCGCTCACACATAGCACTTATCTCAATTAGGAGAAAAGTTAGCCGATTGCTGAAATATTAGTGGTTCGAAAATTTCACCTCCGACAAAAATATATATTTTTATAAGAAAACTTAATATTTAATGTTGAATATACAATCATGTTTAGAATCCTGACAGTTTGAAGATGAAGACGTAAAATTTGGAAGTATTGCCTTCAATTAGTTCCGACGTAGTCACGAGAAGAAAGAATGAGTACGGCAACGATTCCGCGCGGGAGGCGCAGTCTGTTTCCACGTGACGTCAGTGCGCAGGAAGGACGAAAACTAGCGAGTCATCGCCTGCCTCCCCAGGACATGAATGGTTTTATTTTTTAAATTCAGTTTGTTTTTATAAATTATTGCAACGTTACGTGACGCAGTAGTTTGTAGTTCTGGGCTCGAATTTCGGTAAATGCTGCTTGCGAACGTTCAATTCTGACACACAAGAACTGCAAGGCAGGTCGAAATAGTGCAATTTGCTTATATTTGTTTAAAAGGGGTAAAACGTATTATGCAGTTCACTTTCCACTTAGGTTCCTCGACAACATCAGCTCACATAGATCATCTCACTGATCTCAAGATTGGGGCACCAAATACGTTTCCGCAAAACTTTTTCCCACCAAAACTTTCTATTTACAATAAACGTAAAGTGAATATTTTGAAAATATGTAATTGAGCACAGTCACCAATGGTTGTGCACAGGGTATATCAGACGTTTTTCATTCTATTAACCTCTTACATTTAGGCGTATATAATTACCCCTGAACGTCAACTTTGCTGTGAATATAAATAAGGCCCAGGCGAAGTCGCTGTTAGTGGCAGGGACAAAATTAAGACTGATTTTCGCGTGGACAGCTACAGCTACTTATCCTGCTGCAGAATTAGTTCAACTAGCAGATTTGTCATTCTAACACTTGATGACTGACCTATCTGGTGTACAAATAGGTTTTTCTATTTAAGCAAATATTATCTGCCATGAGTAACATACGCGAGCAAAGCCGCGGGCGCACTGCTATAGTAATACCATAAAATTGAACAGTTCCTAATACTATGCGAACATAAAAAAAGTTTAACTGCCAAGGATGCAGAGTTTTGTAATCTGGAGAACAAATACCATACGTGATAATGCCTGGGGCATTTATTATGGCAATGGTTGGATAAAAATTGCTACTTGATATTTAAAAAATATTAATCTTAACACGATGGTTAACAGTAGGAAACATGGTTACGAAATCACCAAAGTTACACATCAAACAAATTCAACTTCTACCTATCCACCCCAACCCACTTGTCATTTGGCACTTTTGGGGCCGCTAGTTCTGGTAATAAACAGGATACATGAAACATACGAATTTTTTCGACCATTACTTTTACCCGGAACTCGCGATCCCTGCAAATTTTTTTTATGTGCATCAGTACTTCATTCTGATCTGGAATTACAATTAAATAACACAGTTATAGTTCTGCAATATTCAGTTCACCCTGGGTTTTATACTAAAAACTGTGGGTTTTTTAAGCGTTTAAGTTTATTGCCGTAAAATATGTGGAATTATGTAGTAGTGTGAATACCCAGTACTTGGAAAAGCATTACCCACTGTTCGGAGTGGACTACGATAGTTGGATCGGACAGTTACATTATTATTTTTTGCTTACTGTATACGTCTTTAATATATGCACGCAACTGAATGATATTTAGACCTAGTTTTCAAAAGATAAGTATCCCCTATTTTCTGGAATTGTCTTTGAATACTGGAGAATTAAACTAATTGATTTCACCGGTTATCAGAATCCATTTATTTACGAACACGCAATAACTACCTTAGAGTTTTAACTTTGCAACCCACTGTTTTAATGTTGTAGCATTCCAAACTGTTAAATTTTGTCAGATATCTGAAAATATAAACATTGATAAAATACTTAAGTGCTTAGCAAATTCTATTACACAACCTCCACAGCACATAACACCGATTTCGTTTCGCTCCAACAAAATACTTCAGGCGGGTTCTATCTAAAATTTACTAAGCACGCTCGTAAGTATTAAAATTGACGAAGATGCCGCACAATTGTTTCAATGAAATTATCCTATCTTCACCTTACTATAGAAATATTTATGTCGAATTTTAAAAAAATGATGACGTTTGAAATATGACGCTGTACTTTAAAAACATATTCGAGGTTATCAATAAATAGCGTACAATAACAGATTGACACAATTTATTGTGTATTGTTATCAAAACAAATACATTTGTCGTCAATTACATTAATGCGTGAATAATGTATGGGAAACGGTTCGGTAATTGCTGTGAATTTATCTAAAGAACCTCAAATATTAACAGTATATTAACTATAAATGTATTAATCAATATCAATTTTCTGACAGAGTATTTTAGAGACCAAAGAACTAGTTGATTGAAAGAGAACTGATATTATGCTTCAATTGTCACAAGGGGGAAGTGTATGGACAAAGTTATGCGCTTGCTACTCCTCGTACTAAAACAACTTAATCCAATCATCCATCACACTTAAATTTTAATTCTTAGAGGCCCAAAAATTTTGTAACTTAATTTCTGGACAAGCTATACAGCAAACGTAAAATGGGGAACATGCGTGTGTCGGGTATTTAACTAAAAACATTACCAGCATTTAAATTTATTGCTAAATATCATGTAAACAACATCTAACATGTAAAAAAACGTCGCCGTAAATGTAAGAAATTCAGAAATTTTCAAACGGGATGTGAACGCTCTGTTATTGGCTTGACGTCACCTGCGAAATTCGCTTGGCGGGATGTCACGTTTTTCCGACGATTCTGCTCGATTGTTTGCCTCTCGCGTAGTAAATAATTCTTATTTTTATAAAATGTTGGACTTACTCGTACGTTCCTTATCTGGAAGTAGGATAATTACATGAAATAATAAACGTTAAAAAAAAGGAGTGCAATGGTTCGTTGCAATAGGACGTTCGGGATAAAGTGAACACTAATTTAAAAAATATCACTAGCCGTTACTGTATATAATTCCACATAAATTATAGTTACCTTATTGCTTGCATGGTTGGCAGCGAAATTGCGCAAAATAGTTCCGTGTATTTTTCTATTTAAATACCACAATACTGGAACAAAATTAACCGAAATTGGCATAATTGTATTTTATACAATTAATAAACTTTTTTATCAAAATATAATATGTAGGTACATACCGACTGCACAATTTATCTTACACGCGCAAACATCAAGTGACGTGTCTAGAGAGGTCAGATATTTCCTGTCGTTAGCTGTTACGCGCGGAAAGATACGAATTGACTGAAAATAGAACTTTAGCAGGTCTTTTTTTTAGTGCTCACTTTATCCCGTGTATGTGATTGGTCGTAACGCCAAACATTTACATTTTTTAAAATATATTTTTACTAACTACGAACGTTAACTCAAACTTATAATATCTCCTAATTGTATCCATTTGTAATATATATTAATGGGAACTAAATTGCAAATAATATCTGCTAGGTTTTAAAATATTTAAATACAAAATTAATACATTTTATTGTGTTCTGCTACCTACCGTGACTTCTGGAACTACTTGGGTTCTTCCACGCTGCTGCTATCTACCGGTAGACCTCAAACTATGCCAGGCTTCGCGTAATGCTTGAAACGCAAT
Organism: Medauroidea extradentata; assembly: GCA_003012365.1. Lineage (NCBI taxonomy): Eukaryota > Metazoa > Arthropoda > Insecta > Phasmatodea > Phasmatidae > Medauroidea > Medauroidea extradentata. The sequence continues at coordinate 25,407 of PNEQ01132379.1, forward strand.
ATTTATTTGTATTTTCTCAAATGCTGTGTGCAGGTTATTTACTGGTCACTCAGATTACATATTAACTAAAAAATAATAATTATTTATAGAAATTACATGCATAGAGCCTACGTCCAAAATATAATGTGCAAGCATTGTAGACAAAAATATAAATGATTGTAGTCATAATTCGCAGTTTTGCCGAATAATTTATATCCACTGCTTCGCGAAATTTATCACGTTTTCGTTCAGGAACATATAACTTCCCGATTATTTTTAAGTAGTACGTATTAGAACACTTTCGTGCTATTGCTATATAAGACGTGAACATCTTTCATTTTGTGCGAAGTCGAAATTATTTTAACTTTCTCCCATACTTTTCGCGATGTGCGAATGACTGCTATGGGCGTAAGCAGCAAGCAGGCTAGAGTTTCGCCAGATGACGTCACAGCGGGCGCCATGCTGAAGTCGAGCGTTTCGGCGGGCTTTTTAAATTACGTTACGTTTTTCGCCGATCGCACTTGAATCAACGCATAGGATTTAAAAGTAAAATGTGATTATTGCTTAAAAATGCCTGCGGAATCGAATTAAAACATAAAAATTAATTGCGCATATTCCCCATTCAGATCCATTATAATTGGATATATTTTTTCCAAACATATCCTGGGATACAGTCTGTCCTCATTTATTCCCAGGCGTGTTATTGACTGAGTCCAAAGTCACCTTTCATAGGCTGAAAATATTACTGTCTGAGCAGACAACCAATTAACAGATAGCTAAACTTCATTGTACACAGCACCATAGAGTTTAATGTACAAATCACTGAAGCTTCGAAATTTCCGGGTCTGTAAGAATACGTAACCCTAGGGTTTTGGTGTTAAGATATTTTACCGGTAACCCAAATTTCCAGATTGTTTGAATGCAAAAGTAACGCATACTCATGCGCTCCTTCCCCTATCCTCACAGAAAAGCGTTATCACAGAATATCCATAAATTCTGTGAATTAACTTTTCACTGCATGGTGCTTGTCACCAAAAGTGGTCAGATACATCCCTAAATTGGCATACCACTAATCAATCACGTCCTGGATCACTCGAGACATGACGTGATCAAAATAGTCACGTAGTAGCCTTACAAATACACGACAGTTAGTGAGTTCACAAATGATTGTATGTGCGACACGTATCTACTAGGTAGGAACAGCGATTTAATCATTAAAAGAAAGTACAAGTCTATGAATACATACCATAGAAAAACCACCGATCTGCGGCATCATCCTGCCACGATATACGTAAACAAAGAACAAAGTTTAACCCCACCGAAAATCGGACATAGATCCTCTGTATGGAAAGCGATTTACATAACAGCTTCTATAAACAATCACTAATGATTGATTTGTCTAAAATAATATCCTAATGCTAGAGAAACGTACGTACGGATTTAATCCCAAACAAAGTCCTAAGACACGAATCAAGTATTGATACAGTACAGTAGAACCTCTTATTCCATTATGCGCTAATTCTGGAATGTGAAAATTAGGGACAATTATATAAATATAAGTTTCACATAAACAAATATATTATTTTTATTATTAATTTTAGCTTTTAGCGCTTTACTAGCGATGCCAATGTATGTTCTCAGAATCGTTACAATTTAAAAAGTGTAAAATTAATTAATCACAAAACAAATATTTTTTTTTAAATTTTGAATATATATATATATATATATATATATATATATATATATATATATATATGTGTGTGTGTGTGTGTGTGTGTGTGTCTGGTTAGCTGACGTAATCCGCAATTCGTGAATTTATTGCTCTATTTTTTTAAAATGGTAGGATGGTTTTATACATATTATCAAGTACGTACACAACATAACTCAACGCTTCTACTAGATTATGCTGTTTACCTCATAAGTGGCGCTACTGTGTGTATTTGGCAATGCTGTTATCCTGTCGCCAGCGACGAAACAGAGGCTGACCGCTGATAGCGCACTTAGTCTTGAAGTCCTGGGCGATTTCTCGCACCAAGCGCTTAAAAGACAGCTTGTGAATGAGCAGCTCGGTGCTCTTCTGGTATCGCCTGATTTCTCTCAGGGCGACGGTGCCAGGCCTGTAGCGATGTGGCTTCTTCACTCCTCCAGTAGCAGGGGCACTCTTGCGAGCTGCCTTAGGCCTGGTTCACACTTGCGTTGAAGTGACGCGCAAAGGATAAACGCGCGTAGGGCGCTTGCACATGAGCGACATTCTGTCGCTGCTTCTGAGCGTCTATAAAGTAGCTCGTGATGGAACACGTGACTGTGAATATAACCTTGCAGACGAGCGACAATGTAGTAGCCGCGACAAGAAAAAAAATGCAACCGGTTCCATTTCTGTTGCTAGCCGTCGTGTCAAAAAGACGCAGCGCGACTGTCGCAGAGATTGGATCACACAGGTTCATACCTGTTGCTTCAGACGGGTGACTAAACTGTACTAGCAACACCCAGTCAGTAGTAAACGCATGTAGTTACACATCGCGCCGTATTGAATATTGTACAACAATGCATGTAGATACAGAGCTTTTGATTTATGAGGTTCAGAAAAGACCTGAACTGTTTAATTATGCGTTAAAAGACTACAGTGACAGAAATTTGAAAGTAAAATCTTGGGAAGAAGTATGCAAAAGTGTAATTCAGTATTGGGACGACATGAACGTGCAATAGACGATTGAGAAAGGTGAGTCAGTCACCATTGTCAATTCAAACATAAATGTGTTTTAAATATGTATTTAGGCGTTACGTGGAATACAATACAGCGTTTACATTTTATGCTGAAATATAGGATGAAAAAAAAAACAAGGCAAAATTAGAAATTTATACCTGTAACGGCACATAATATTAATGATTCAACACGAAAATATTTAATTAACAATTATTATTGACATACAATAACTATCCTATGTTAAGTTGCAGCGGCTACGATTGTTTTTCACAACAATGTTTGCTCTTTATATGCACTTTGTAGATGTGTATGTGAGAGGAAAAGGGAAAGGTTATTTTCACAGTAATTGACATTTATAATAAAAATGTTAAACAACAATGTAACTCAATCACCCAGACAACATTACATCACATGAGTCAAGCAAGAAACGATGTTGTGTTTTAAACCTAAATTACTTACGGTAGAGTTCTTTTGCAAAAGTTTTAAAAAAATACGATTTTCAATCGCTCCCCCCCCCCCAACACAAAACAAACAACCAAAAACTATAAACCACATTCTAAAAACTACAATTCGTATGTGATGGAATTTTTGTAAATAATTACACAAATTCGCATAAAAAACACATATTTATACAATACTCCAAGCTATGTTATACACCAAGAATAAACAGTTTGAAGAAAACCATAGACTAATTGAATGCATAAAGGAACCAAACACGATATTTTATTGTTCTGAAATTAGTAACAAATACATGGATTTAAAACTTAAATACATTAATAACTCATGTGTACTTGTACTGAATCATGTTCTGCAATTTTGTCATGCATGCAATTGTAATTAAATGCAGGTGTTTATCATTGAACCTAGATTTTCGCAGTTGCATCACAATGGCGCTTGGTTCTTTTATGCATAAAATGGTTCAATTATACTAAACATGACAGACTCAAGTCATAGTTACCTGGTCATAACAGTACAAAAAAAAAAATGTTTGTTCACACTTTCAACAGTATGCATGTACGTAAGACTAACGTTTGGACACACCCAGTCATTGCATGTTAAATGTTATCGAACTGCCATGGTACAGAACCTTTTGGTGTTACAAAATATTCAGCAAAGTAATCTCGGTTTGTAGCGCCATGCGAGTCACCTCTCACTGCACGTCCATGTATGTTATGCAATGAAGAATCATACATAATATTTTCAAATGCAATACCGTCTCTTCTTCGTCCATAGTTATGTAAAACACAACATGTTTGTGTGATCAGTTGCGCAAAGTCTACTTCAACTTCAATATCTTGCGACGTGCCCCTCTGATAAATATTTACGTGTCTTATTAATTGTTATTGGCGATGTTGCGAGAGTAAATAAGTCAGTCAGTCCTATTTCTGACGAACAGAAAGTCGTCACTGTCCTCTCCTGGAGTGGATTAATCGGCCCGGTTTAAATTCCACCCACACGACTGGTCAATCTCGCGACACGCCAATCGGCTCTGGCGGTAACACCCCAATTCTTTCACCGTTCGTGACTCTACTGCGCCCTAATGCGTCGTGACGCCCAAATTGACGCTCGGCAGTAACACCCCGGTTCGTCGTCAGTTGGCTCTTGGCCGTTCTTGAATCCAGTTGACGTACCCCAGCAACTGCCAAGAAAAGCTACTCTGTGAACTATACGCCACGGCAGTTACAACAATCATGCTCTAATTGGCCAGCTAACACTGTAATATCTGCCACATCACCTTCGTCAGTGGAATCCTTCATTGGTAGCGAGTGCTCAGAACTTTTGGACATTGGTGGAGAGTAGTCAGCTTCGTTAGTGCATAATACAGTACATGTTTGCCATATTAAGGTTATTTGAAATTTATTATTTATATTAACATAAACATAGTGATATTCATAGTCATTACTGTAATTTGTCCTACAAAATCAGCGGGAAAAGGTATTCATGTTAATATTTGCGACCAATTAAATTATTATCAAAAAAGGTTACTAGTCGTTTGTGATTGTAACTGCTAATATTTCCTCTGGAGTAACTTATTTTCTCATATTAGTTGTCTCGTATGTAATTCTTTGACCAACCAATACATATAAATCATGAAATGAGTGTATTGATATTCTAAAGAAATTAATTAAAAAATTTAGATTCGTCTCATCTTACATCTTGATACATATTGTGAAACTGTCCTTTCAGTAGCTACTGACTAACAAGTGGATGTACCCAAAACCGTCTTTTTCCCTTCTTTCTTGTATCATTCGGGTAGTACTTCGTTTGTCCGGTACTCATTTATCCTAAAGTCATTAGTCCTAAACTCATTTGTCCTAAAGTCGTTTGTCCTAAAATCATTTGTCCTAAAGTCGTTTGTCCTAAACTCATTTGTCCTAAAGTCGTTTGTCCTAAACTCATTTGTCCTAAAGTCGTTTGTCCTAAAATCGGTTTTCCTAAAATGAAGTCATTCGGGGGTGCGGCGTTTGTCCTAAAATCGTTTGTCCTAAACATAAAACGGTTCGTTTGTCCTAAAGTCGTTTGTCCTAAAATTAGGACAAACGACTTTAGGATAAATGAGTTTAGGACAAACGACTTTAGGACAAATGAGTTTAGGACTAATGACTTTAGGATAAATGAGTTTAGGACAAATGACGGTTTCGAATGAAGACTTCATTTTAGGGAAAACGATTTTAGGACAAACGACTTTAGGACAAATGAGTTTAGGACAAATGACTTTAGGACAAATGAGTTTAGGACAATCGACTTTAGGACAAATGAGTTTAGGACAAATGAGTTTAGGACAAATGAGTTTAGGACAATCGACTGTAGGACAAATGAGTTTAGGACAAACGACTTTAGGATACATGAGTTTAGGACAAACGAAGGTTTTGAATATTGACTAAAATGACTGTAGGACAAACGACTTTAGGTTAAATGACTTCAGGAAAAAAGAATTTAGGATAAATGACAGGACAAAAATACTAGCAACAATGAGTTAAGCATAATAATAATATCATCGGGGTTGCTTTTTGGGGTGGGAGTTGTAAACAACTAGTTGGCAGCATTCCGGGTTGGATACCGTAGGTTGTCACCGTCCCTGAGTTGTTACATGGGAATGTCACGATACGAACCACCTACTAGCGATGTTGTACGGCATGCTGACCACATGCTGAAATCCGGGAGATCACTCATCTGGATTCGAACCGGGATTGCCTTACCGGGAGGCGAGCTCTCTAGCCACTCGACCGTCTCGGATGTATCCAAATCTTTATCACAAATAAAACATCTTGGAAAATATGTTTCCTACTAACTTGTATTAGTTAAATACAGCTTCATTAATCATGTACTAATTTTCATTACTTGGAAGTAGTCATTAAGGGGCGCTTGACGAATCAACACAAAATTGGTAGTATTTCGTAGAACATAGAATTGGCTATAAAAATTCTGTACACTATATTTAAAAGGTTTCAACTACTGATACACAAACAAGAAAGTTAGTGCTTTAACTACCCTTGTTTATAACACAATATTATGGCTAAACTATTATTAAAATTTTTTAAACATCGTACTTTTTATAAACGACACCAGTGTAATCTAGTTCATGCTTCTCTCGGGTAATAAAGTTGGATTATCGCGTATTATAGTTTTGAACAAATATTTAAAACGTATCCTATTAAAATGTATACTGCAAATCATGTTACCTTTATTGAAAATTATATATATATATATATATATATATATATATATATATATATAAGTTTTTGTGTTTATCAAACCTTTTCAGAGAAACGAGATTTTTTAGTACTTAACTCCTTTTTAATACAAAAAAAA
>PNEQ01132396.1:0-23609 GCA_003012365.1 Medauroidea extradentata
TTCATCATGTTTCGGATGTGCTAGTAGTCACGTCCGCCGCCCTCGAAGGGTTAAGACGCAGTTGGGACAGGTATCTATGACGTAGTGTCGGCGGTTTTCCCACTATGAGCCACCCGGGCTTTGAGTCATCGGCCAGCCCTCAAGGTGTTACGAAACAGCCGCCGACCACTGGCCTCCAGGAACATGGCACGCAACAATAGATAAATTATCTGACGATAATACGTGTTGCTATCGAAATCTCGTACGGATTTTTCCATTCGGGATTTTTTTGCAATCAACGTAAACAGCTTGTAGCTACGTTTGCATGTAAGTTGTTTAGTTCTAAACTGTGTCTAATTAAACCTGAAGGGAAGCGAGAGTACAGTTTTACCGTCCATATTCGGACTAGGCGCCAAGGCACCCTAAATAAGAAAATTATATGTTGGTTTTCAGTAATTGTTGATAGCCATGTGCATACGTACATCTCCGCCTGTTTATTACAAAAATTAATAGGCTAATACCGTCGTTAGGTATTTATTGTGTTTACATTATTGTTATTATTTAATTTTAGCGGAATTCTTAAGTGTAACCAGAAAGTTTAAGGGGCAAAAGGTTTGGCTGATGTTTGGGCCTCCATAACATTAAGCCGTCGCTTTTTCATTGGCTGTAAGGGGAAATTAATTCTCTCCTTGCCATATCGTGTGTATAGCGGATGTTTTTTTTTATACAATCTGCCTGCAAAAAAAGTATCACTACTATTTCGGTCACAAATTCTAATAAAGTATGTTGTTATGATTTCTGATGACCCAGTGCTTGTTTAGAATAGAAACTAGGCAACGTTGGACCTGTAGTCTCGCGTAATATAGTGTCGGCGATGTGTGAAACATCTACACGATAGTTAGAGGCACGATTATTTAGCGTATTGATTTAGGTCAGGTTGAACGCCAATAACGTATACTTCACTCCTCCTGTGATTAGACGAGAGCAGTTTTGTCACACATTTGACGACTGCAAGCCAGTTATAAATAAGGAAATAAGTCGTTGGGATATCACGTGCTACACTTTTGTACTGATAGAAGCCAATGGATATTCGACTTCAGCCGGTACACGTATAGAACTGAGAAGTCCAGGCTGTTGCCAGATGAATACGCGAAATACTCGTGCCTCTAAATGGCAATATTCATCTCGATAGATCAAACTGAAGGGTTTAAATGTTCTACTAGAATTATTTATTTCTTCGCTAAATATACCCTAAACAAGTATCTTAAAATATGTTAAAGTTGACCCTGAAGTACTATCCCCACGTGACTGTAGTCTTAGTAATTTTCTTTTGGTATTTGCACAGTCGTTTTTATTTAAACAATTTTTTCGCTGCTTCTCTTGTAAGAAGGTAATCTACGAATGACTATACTACTACTACTACTAACCACCACCACTAGTACTACCACTACCACCACTACTACTACCACACCCACTACTACTACCACACCCACTACTACTATCACCGCCACCATTAATACTACCACCCCCACTACTACCACTACTACTACCCCCACTACTACCACTACTACTACCCCCACTACTACTACCACCACTGCTACCACCACCACTAGTACTACCACTACCTCTATTACCACCACCACTGTTACCACCACCACTGTTACCACCACCACTGCTACTAATACAACCACTATTACTACTACCACACCCACTACTACTATTACCACCACAATTGTTACTACTAACAACCCCACTACTACCACTCCCACTACTACTACCACTACTACCACCCCCATCACCACCACTACTACTGATACTACTACTACTAATAATAATTCTACTACCAATATTAAACTGCATTATGACATACATTTTCTTTGACTGCTAACAGTAATCCGTGAAAAAAATTAAATTCTCACTTTAAGGAATGTTACCCACACTTTTTCCGGAAAAGGGAAGAAAACCCTCTTGAGAATAACCTTCGCCTTTTCCCCCTCCTTTAAATTCATCTTCCTCTTACCCTTTTCCCAGTGCACTCTGCCATGATTGATCCTATGAATCGAAGAAATATGGACAGCCATATTGCAGTATACCGAGCGAATCAAGTAGCTGCTCACGAATTCAATTTGGGAGTTCAATTATAAATCTGTAGCCTGCTGTATCTTACTGTATTGTTTTCTGGGCAGGGGGAAGAAAGAAGGCGATGCCAGACAGTGTTCATTGCGCACGAGACGGGCAGGTTGTCACGAGAGCTGATGGCCTGCGACTGCAGCAGACCTTATAGTGTAGGCAGAGATGGGACAATATCGCGGGTTCAGTAACCTGTAGGTTAGGCACTGAGGTGTTCTCAAGCAAACAATGGTTGCTCATTTGTTGCTTGCTGACACAGGAAAACGACATGCTTGGGTGTTTGGGCTTGTATTAAGTTGCTTCTATGTCGTTCTCTCAGTGTCTTCCAAGAGATGTCAGGAAAGACAAGAACCAGTTGTTTTAAGTTTGTGTGCATTTACAGTTGTTAGAGACGTCGTGTATGCCCAAAAGAGAACGCGCACTTTTCAGGTCATTAAGTATAGGTTATTTACTGCGTAGGGTGAGTCTTTATTAGACCGTCACCTTTTTGGGAGGTGATTCCTAACAAAAAAAAACATTTTGGGAACTTATGGCCTACAGTTATTATTAAGAGAGGTATAGTTTTACACCCTTAATATAAGACGTCTGGGAATGCTTATGTGTGTGTAAAGAAGAAACTACGTGTTGTTAAGGACAAGTTTTCGTATGAAGTTTATGTGAAAGAAGATGTTCAAGGTATTTGTTGTATTATATAAAACATGAATAAAATCGATAGAGGTGTGTCTGTAAATGTTCGAAAAGTGGTGACAGTGCATTTTAATAATTATTTTTGTCAGATTACGAAATAAAAAGTTGAAAGAAACAAAATTATCGCCTTTGTGTTACACTTGTAGGGCACTGCTGCTTGTTGAACTTCGTTTTGTAGTATTTTCAAATGTTCTTTAATAACGCCTGTCGCTATGCAACCAGTGTAATGTTTACTAAGCGGTTTGTCCACTACACTGGTGCAGTGCTGTCGTACTCTGCACATTCGTTCAGTCGGCGTTTAGGTAATGTAATATCACACATTCACCGAATAATAACTGGAAAATAATAATAATAGTAATGACATACCATTTACAAAAATACGAACACAACATTTTAAATTACAGAAGTTTCTTAGATGTAGGGCCTACTGGTCTTAAAACAGCCATTGGTACGGTATTAATGTTCACAGATCGTGTTACACAGTTGCTTAAGGGTGCTCAAGTGCTATAAAATCATATTTTTATGAAATATCGTTAGTTTTGTAGGCGATACTTGTGAGTGTAGTTTCCTCTTACAAAACAATTTTAGCTCTCATAGTTTTCTCACAACGGTGCAGCAAAGTCAAAATTTGCTTGTTACACTGCTATGCAAATAGCGAAAACCAATCAACCTACTTAAATTAAATAATTCGCATTTAACTTACACCCCATGAGCTATGCAATAAAACATTTAAAAAACCCCAATGCCATATTTTGAATTTTTAAAAAAATTCACAGAAGTACAGAAAAATGTATATAAATTTATAATTTTTTTTAAAATATAGAAATAATTCGCGAGATACTTCTTAAGGTTTTATTACGTAGCCCATGGCATGATATTTCACTGTGAATTATTTCACTTACATAATTCAACTCTAGGAGTGTCATTGAGTATTTTATCCATATTGGCTTCGAAAAAAGCGTAGAAATAAATTGAGGTTTTCAGAGTTTATTTATCTACCACGTACTCTTAAGCTATACTTATTTACTGGCTGTTTGCTCCAATCACTGGTCAGTTTCATACTGGCAAGGCTGGGCGAGAGTCAGTGTTTTCATGCATGTTTGTTATTCGTCTAAAGTCCACAAGGACTAGTCTTGTAGACAGCGACCAAACCTCTAAAGTAACAGTCACATATACAGGAGTTCGAGATCTACCCTTCTCGTCAACTGAATCCGCGAAATTTCCAGGTCTCTAATAATTATTCTTGATAAGACCTTCAAAAGTGCTTATTTTAGGAGGTTATATTAAGCAATCTTCAGGAGTTACATAGGTTTATTCATTTACGTGACTAGGTTTGCTCGATAACCTGGTTATGTCTAATAGTCTGACCAGAATCATGCTGACCCGATGCTTGAAAACTCTTCTTGGGTTCCTGTTTGAGTGCTTCAAGGTGAAATTTTTTCCGTCATAATCTTACCCTGCAGCTTAATATAAGCGGCTTTAACCATGTGTAGTAGGCAGGCAGATATATTGGAAAACAGCAAGAATATTTCGTTGGAGGATGGTTGTATAGTTGTTTAAAGACATATCACAAATCACTCAGTAGCGGTGCTTTAGAGTTATTACTGGCGCTGTAAGATCACTGTAAAAAAACTTCCTCAAATGTTTAGGAAGTTATTATCCCAGACGCAGTATGGGACAGTTACCATACTTCCGTCTTGTACATATGCAAACGTTTACAAGTGTTACAAGTCTGGTAACTTTATTATGCATTTGACTGTTTTATAATTAGGTTTAGGAGTGATACCATGGATGTCTGGGTAACTATTATACTATACCTACTTTCTTAGTGCTCCTATACGCATGTCTGGTAAATTTACAAACTATTTTTTAGAGTATAGCGACAGGCAAATAACGAAGAAGTTCGTCAGAAATTGACATGTTTAGAACCACTTATTTTTGGTGAATAAAATATTGCACCAACTTGTTTCAGTGTTTCATATCTGCGTTTCTTCGTTGTCAGTGATTGGATGTTTCTAACTCTCAGCATCTTGGGGGGTTCCACCCGAAAATCACAGACGTGTGATGTCGCTGTGCCCTAATCCTCATTGGCGCAGTCGAGTGAGTGAGTGAAATGGAGGGCGAAACGGGAGATCCCCGAGAAAATCCGCCTACCAAACGGCATCGTCCGACACGATTCCCATATGCGATAATCCGGGGACCGACCCCGCCGGGAGTCGAACCCGGATCGCCTTGGGGGGAGGCGAATGGTCTGACGATTCGGCCACCGCGGTCCCGTCAAATGAGTGACGCCTCTACGTAAAATATACTGCCAATAATCGCTAAACGGAGCTGCATGTGTGCACATAAGTCATTGGAACGAACCGATGCATTAATCGTTTTACCAATAATCAGTATAAACTGGAAAATTTCGTGAATTGATTCCCGAGCAAGACAAAATCCAAAAGCTTGTCCATATATGATTGGGTGGTGAACTAATAACCACTCCCTGAAAGACTGTAGGACAAATAACAAATCAACAACAGTAAACAAAAAAATGATAGTCCAATTAGATACAGCCCAGTTCAAAGTTTTATTTCGACGGCAGCCAATGAATAGAGACTCGAACAATTCGCGGGTTCACTGACATGTAGACTAGCCTCCGAGAATATTTGTGATCTGAAGCAGACAGCAGCTACTTACTGGCTGCTCGTTGACACTATTATAAGAGCCTGAACTAGTTTTATTATTATTATTATTATTATTGGCTGGGCAACTTCCATAGACGGTGTCAAGTAAGTCATATGCCAATTGCGGAGTTTAAAGAAAGTTACAGTTGTTGGAAATCTAGCCTGTGCGTAAAACAAAACGCAAATTTTCAGGTCCCTACCAATGAAGTAAAGAAAGTGACTCAATACACAGGACCGTGAATTCTAGCCTAAAAGACGCTTAACCTCCGAAGTTTTCATTGGCTCTGAATGTTATATTTAGGGACCCCTGTTTTTCGCAAAAATAATTTTGCCCCGGTTTGTTTCAGGCTGCGTGTCTAGGGCTATAATTTGACAGAGGCAATTACAATAACGTTCCTGCAGCACCACATGTCTGTGATTTGCCGAAAGAATCCCTAGGTCTGCGAGAGTTAAATTACCCAATCACTGACCACGGAGCAGAACTGCAGATGTGCACGTAAGACACCGTAACAAAAATTCTTTTCGCGAAAAACAGGGGTCCCTAGTTATATTGTATAGCCTAGCAAACAGACAAGTTTCCCCGCGATGAATCAGTGTCCGTGCAAGGGGTTGAGCGAGCGAGAGAGACTCCATCCAGTTCGCCCGATTGGCGGAGGAGTGTTGCCAAGAAGAAAGCGAGACGAACATGTTCCCCGCTGCTGCTCTCTGCGCGTGCTGCACTGCTGCTGGAACTGTGTACCGTGGAGCTGTGCAACAGGCGCTATCGCATGCTCGCCAGGTTTTGTACCTGCCATTCAGAAGAACGTTTCACAACGCTAAACCACTTAAGTTATTCATATTTTGTTTACCTACGAAAAGAACTCACACTTGAAACCATGCTTTTATTTTTTCAAAAATCCAGAACACTTGTTATAAACATGATATTCGGGCCTCTCAAAATGGCTAAAAACGAGGTTTTTAGACTGTTGTAACTCCGAAAATATTACCTGCATTTGGAAACTGCAAAACGAGAGGCATGCGTTCGTATTTACTTCATACTATTCAAAAATCAAATGTTGTGGTCACAGCTTAAAGTCCCATAGTAAAAAGACTACAAGGAAAACCTTGCACGCCAGTTTGGCGCGCTGCGAATAGAGGCGATATGCTTCTCGTCAAGGGTGGGACACTGGCACTGGCTCTTATCACTACGCTGTTCCCACGCGTCAAAGGTGGAAATTTGACACCGCGAAGGACTCCTCTTAAGAATTGATCGTATGGTTTTGATTACCTGATTTATAGAATGTCATTCCAAAATTATCATAATTATTCTCCGTTCAATCTTGCCTGAGTTTAAAATGAACAAAGCAAATGACAAACAAATGTGTTCGTTGGTTGCCGACCGTCGTGCACTGTGTCTCGCTCGAGAAATAGTTCTTTACTATTTGTTGTGTACAAATAATTTTACCAATGTAGCTTATGATAGTAAAGTTTGTAATACCAAGTATATAACATTTGCACATGTTGAAAACTTGGTAAGCGGAATAAACTGTATACAGAATGGAGTTAAACAACTGGCGCAATGTTAAGCGTACCAGTTTCTTGGTATGTTTTCCAGTATTTAGGGATGTGCGATACTTTTATGCTTGTATGTAAACGTACTATTAGTTAAGTTTAAAATTATTACCACGGTAAAAATAAGTCAGATTGTTATGTCAGTATCACGTACTAATCTAATGATTTGTTTCACAGAAATGTCTACTGTCATTGGTTTTTTAGCATGTCGCTTCGTTCCCATCAAAATCCCTCGTTCTACTGTATTTCGTTCCATTGTTTTCCTGTATCGCTTTTGTTTACATTTTCAATAAGACTTCGAAGGTTAGGTTATGTGACCTTGCTAGACGTGAACAGTGAAATTGTGTTGCGTATTTTTCACTAGAGACCCGGAAATTTCGCGGGTACAACGACCAGCCGACTGAACTCCACAATCCTGTGTACACTAGCCTATGTCCTCAACTACTTGTACATTGGCTACTGCTCCAGTGAGTGGCCAGGTGTACATTTAGTAAGGTAGCGCGGGAGTCAAAGAGCGGTGTAAACTGACCAATCACAGAGCTTTTCGTGAAGTTGAGTAAATTTTTTTGTGAATCAAATTTAAAAGTCGAATTTGGTTTGGTTTTCAGTTAAAATTTAAAACTAAACAATTTCTCTCCACCCCAAGTTTAGCTAAATATAATTTTAATACTATCTGGCAGTTTATTAGACATCTTGTAGATACCAGTGTGACTAGTAGTAGAACTTTTCCCTCCTCAAACTCGTCCGTAAGAAATTCGTTTATATTCCTAACCTGTAGTAGAATTAACCTTACTAATGTTGTTGAAAATAAAAACTTGTTTTATGGAGAAAATTACTGCCGCTTGTTGCGCTGCAATCGCTAACGTACCTATTAAAGTATGAAACCATAGTAAAATTAAATGTAACTAGGCTTGGCAAAGAGAGAAGTCATTTAAAAAACAATTTTGGCTTTCAAATTATCAACTTCATGTAGTAACTTAAAATTAATGAAAAATTTGCGGTACGCCAGTCAACGTCCCTTACCGATACCAGCGCTCAAGCGGCAGAATTTTTCCTTTGCCGAACTAATAACATAACCTGTAGTAGAATTAACCTTACTTAAATGTAACTACGAGTAACAAGTTAATGTCGCACTGGAAGTACGACTGCATTGTTTAAACAACACTTCCATTACTCATAGCTAAAGATGATGGTATACCGCGAAAATGTTTTGTGCCAACCACGGTCGTAGAAGAACAGGTCTGGACACTCACCTGGAAACTTGACCCCCTTGTTGTTTGGCTGTAGTTCACCAAGTTACCGAGAATATTGTGTTTTATTGGCGCTGCAGTTAGGGCGGTCGGGCTCAAACTCCACCCACTTCCTCCCCACTAAGATAAACAATTTATCAAAACGTATTTTTTTATAAATTTATGACATACTTCCGTCGTTCACAAATTTAAGAAAAGGCTCCAGCAATCTTTATTTACTTCATAAATTTAACAATGGAAAAAAGTGGACGGAGTTTGAGTCCGACCGCCCGGAAAACAGCGCCAAAAAGTAAAAAGTACGACATTCTCGGAAACTTGTTGAACTACAGCCAAACAACAAGGAGGTCAAGCAAAATACATTGGTAGATAGGCGAGTGTCCAGGCCTGTTCTTCTACGGCCGTGGTGCCAACATACCCTTGAAAACATTGTAATTATTTGCAACGTGTTTGACTGGGTGACGTACGTCTGACACAACATAGCTGCCTGCTGACCAATAACAGGCATCAAATATTACAATAGCGATATTCTTATTGGCTCAGTCAAATGGAATAACTGCTCCACGTACAAGCTAAAGCCAGTAATCTTCTGGTAAGCTGAACGTACGTTGAAACCCAGCAAACAGTCAAGATTTCCGCGATAAACCATTATCTCTACTAATGGCGCTTTCAGTCATAAAGAGGACAACTTTGTAACATTGGGCACATAGGCTAGTCTCCAGACCCGAATTCTAAGGCCATGGTAGTAACTACTTATTTATTCTGTGTCCTCAGTGTAGGCTACTAATACTCTATCTGTATATTTTTAATTTATCTCTGGTTGAGATGGAGGGGTGTTGTGCTGTGCGCAGGTGGAGCCGCCGCCGGCGACGGAGAACGCGTCGAACGCTCTGGTGGAGGAAGGCCCGGTAGCCGCCGCCAGCACCAGCCCCAAGCTGCGGCTCAAGCTGCACCGGTTCTGGGCGGGCAGCGGCGGCGGAGGCGGCAGTGCGGGGGCGGGCGCCAAGCCGGCGCGTGCGGCGGTGGCTGACGACGGCGTCGCCGTGGGCGGCGGCGTGCTCGACGCGGCGGAGGAGCGTCAACGGCGGCGCTGCTTCGCGCACCACGACTGCCAGTCAATGACGGCGAGCCTGGGCTACGCGGCGCGACTGCGCGGCCTGCTGCTGGCACGGCGTCGCAACACCGCCACCGGCGCGTCGGCCGCCTCCATGCTGGGCGCTCGCGCCGCAACTCCTGAGGGCGCCGGTGACGGCGACGAGGACGGAGGTGACGGCCGCGGCAACCACCTGCTCGAGAGGTGCGCAGGCTGTCGCCACTATACTCTATGCACTATTTATATGGTCCGGTAGTTTTCGTGGAAAAATGTCTGCAACACTTTGTTTCAGTGCCATAAGTAGAGACATGAAAAATTCGCGTTTTCTTGTAGGCGCAAGCTAGAATTCCAGCAGCTATAAGTTTGTACCACGTTCACAATTGGCCGTTGACTTACTCGGCACTTCCTGGAAGTAGCTGAGCCAATAATAAAACTGTAACTGAATACAGGCCCATTTCACTGTCAGCGAGCGGCTAATAAACAGCTGCTGTCTGCACGATTTCACAGGTATTCTTGGAGGCTAACCTACGGGTCAGGGAACCCGCGAATTTTTCCGGTCTCTAGCCATAAGGCTTTACACAATGCACTACTTTAACAATAGACTTTACGTTTCCGGTACTTTAGTATTTCGTCAATACACAATAAAAACTTAAAGAAATAACACATGAAAAACAATTAAGAATCTGTTTTTTGAAACGGAATAAATGATTATTAGGGCTTGGAATATTTCGCGAGTTCAACTACCAACATGCTAGAATCCATTATACTGTGCTGTGTATACCGAAGCCCTACAGTTTGTCCATTACCTGCGACTCAAATTATTAAAGTATTTTCCATTTATTAAAATATTTTCCAAAACAATAGCAAAACTCTATTTGCGAGGTTTTCCTAGTAGCCTCCTTTTAAGGCACACTTGTTGCGTTTTACATGAAATCCCAATGCTGCAGGATAAAACTAAACTCAAGATTCTTATTATAACATACATAATCTGCTGCTTCTTTGAGAACGGCCATATTGACTTTAGGTTTTTAGTTTATCGGAAACGTAATGTCAAGTCTCTTTAACTTAAACTTTGGCGACGCCATTATGTACGACTCTGTGAGAAGCAGTGTATTGAGACCCATCGTAAAGTCAAGTGTTAAATTCAAATGCTGAAGTTTTCATTTGTGTAGCCGCGTTTACGTGAGTATCTGCAGCTCTGCTTTGTGGTCATTACCAGCGTGTCTTTGTGTAGAGGCGTCACTTATTTGACTGTACCAATCAGAACAAGGTTACTGCGACACCACGGATGTGATTACTGGGTAGAACCTCCAAGACGCTGAGAGTTAAAAAACATTCAATCATTGACAACGATGCAAAGCTTCAGGTGTACACGTAACATGTTGATGCAAAATTATTTTCACCAAAAATTATTGTTAGAGAACCGGAAATGTTCCGGGTTCACCAGCTTGCCGGATGGACTGCACAGTACTGTATGTGCTAAGCTACTAGTACATTGGCTGCTGCTCCAGTGAGTAGACAGTAGCATATTTGACCAGATAGCGCGGGTGTCAGTATGTGATTTCCTGCAGATCTGCTATTGGTTCACAGTCCTCAAGGAAGAGTTTTATTAACGTTGACATAGTCGCGAGAGATATTAATTTGTATAGGAGTGTGAAATCTAATGTGTTCTCAAATGAATTCGGGAAATTTCCGGATCTGTAATCATTAGAGCCACGATTTTATGGCGAAAAGATTTTTGCAACAGTTGGTTTCGATGCGTCATGTGCACACCTGCAGCTCTGCCACATCGCCTGAGGTTTGTTGATTTTACTCTCACTGGCCTTGGCAAATTATAGACGTACAGACTCACAATAATCATATTCTGATTGGTGCAGTCAAATGAGAAACGTGTCTGAACAAAGACACGCTGCCAATAACCTTGAAACAGAACTGCCGATGTGCACGTGAGTCACTGAAACAAAGTGTGGCAAAAATCTTTTCGCGACAAAGTCGTGGCCCTAGTAATCATTGGGTCTAAGCATTCCTTTGTCTTTAATATTCCGTCAAAAATATAGGGTCACAGCTGAAAACCATACAGACAAGAGATTACAATGGAAAAATAATTCTGTGTCTTGCGCGTAGAGTCTATGGTCGTGTCTCACTACTTCCATAGAGCGCTCCCTTATGCTATTGGTAGAGGACTGAAAAATTCTCGTTTTCTTTTGGCGCCAAGCTATAATTCCCAAAGATGTTAGAAGTTTCCAGATGGAGCATGTCGCCGAGAATTGTAACCAAACAAACGCTTATAGAGTTTTCAACCTAAAACATCAATTAAAGAGCATAATACATTAATTTACCATAAAAAATACTAGTCTGATGTGTACTTTTGAGGTTAAAGCAGTATGGCGGCTGGCTAATTCGGTGGTTACCTCTCCCCCCTCTTGGCACCACTCCGATCGCCTTCATTCAGACCTTACGCTACCCCCATGATAATTCCAGCAACTGTAAGTTCGTGCCACTTTCGCAATTGGCCCGTTACTTATTTGAAACTTCCTGGAAGTAGCTTATCCAATAGTACAGAAGCAACTAAATGCAGGCCCATATCACTGCGTCATAGAGCAGCCAGTGAGCAGATAATGTCTGCTTGAATACACACATGTTCTTGGAGGCTAGCCTACAGGTCAGTGAACCCGCAAATTTTTCCCGTTTCTAGCTATCGGTAGTGCAAATAAGTCTCAACTACGTCAGAGAGAGTTCTCCTCCTGTTTCAATGGTTCGTCTAAGTGTGAAAGAGCGTGGAGACGTAGTTCAATACTCGCTTGCGTTCTTTGCGTGCTCTCTTGCGTTCGCCACCGTAGAAAAATGTCCGTCACATATTGCAAACATTTCAATAGTTATACACTAAGCACTCAACTATGGCGTGAAATTGTGTAAACACTTTCGGCCCTAATGAATGGTTAAACACACAAAATAAAAATGTTTGGTTACACATCAAATTCGTCTATAAACACTCATTCGCCACTTGGAACGCGACGCCGGTAAGTTAAAAATAATTATTTCAGTTGCCAACAAAAGCATGTAATGTGTTTATGACTTGTATTAACAGAATTCACGCTCTTACTAACGCATAGTTTCGAAATTGCGTAGTCCCAAATGGACTCATGTAAGCTCGCTCGCGTGTAGTGCGAAAGAATATTTTCTCCAGAGAGAGTTCTTTAAATTGAGACACGGTCTATGATTAAAGGCACGAGTATTTCGCGTATGAATTCTAGGTTGAACGTTGAACGTCAGTAACGTATCCTTCTCTGTCACTTGTGCGGCTGGACGGAAGCTGTTTAGACGTACATTTGACGAATTGAAGCCAGTAATAAATAAGTATATAATAATTCAGGGAGATATTGATGGCCCAGTTCAAAAGTAAATAACTCGAAAAATTGCATTTCTGCGTTTGGCTCACCAACACCAAGAAGTGCAATTTACTCAGTTAAAAAGAAAAAACAACACGTAAATTCCCTTTTTATAATAACACGACACTTTATTCTGATTGTCAGTGAAGAGCTAGAAATTGAATTTATTTTATTTTAAATGTGATAATTTCAGCCAAGGCAGACTATAAACATTTTAAGCACCTTAAATAGTTGCCTCTGTACTTTTGCTTCAAATTAACACCAACCAAATATGTTAATTAACAGATATTTCTGCTAAACGAAAGTTTGTCTCTGTATGCATTTTACTCAAAACTGGGAATTTGAGTTGTTTTCCTTTTGAACTGAGCCATCGATTGTCGCGTGCCATTAGGAGCCGCGGTGGCAGAGTGGTCAGAACACTCGCTTTCCGCCAAGGCGATCTCCGGCGGGTTTGGTCCCGGATTTTTCGCACGTGAGAAACGTGGCGGACGTTGTTGTTGGTCGGTGGGGTTTCTCGAGGTTCTCCCGTTTCTCCCGCCGTTGCATGCAACTGTAGGGTCACATTTCATGTCATCCTTCATTAATCTCTGGTTCTCCAGACTGGGAGTTTGTAATGGGCTATCATCTCACCCCGTAATCAGAATCATGCCTCAAACTGAGTATAGTCTGTCCACTGTACTGAGCACTCCCTTAACACTTTTAATATAAAAAAACTGAATTTTATTTGGGCCAAATACGTTAAGTTTTGATATTGGGGGAATGTTTCCATTGGTATTTTGTTCTAGGGAATATATGCCAAGTTTAAAGAGGGTTGCAAAGTGGCTAAAAAAATTTAAGCAGTACTCGCTTTGTCGTGAATAGTCTATAAGAGGAATTCTAGTATGCGGAGCACGGTCCCCTGGGCCCACGGTCGTAGAAGAACAGGTCTGGACACTCGCCTATCTACCAATGTATTTTGCTTGACCCCCTTGTTGTTTGGCTGTAGTTCGTCAAGTTACCGAGAATGTTGTACTTTTTGGCACTGTTTTCCGGGCGGTCGGACTCAAACTCCGTCCACTTTTTTCCATTGTTAAATTTATAAAGTAAATGAAGATTGCTGGAGCCTTTTCTTAAATTTGTGAACGAAGAAAGTATTTCATAAATTGATAAAAAAAATACGTTTTGATAAATTGTTTATCTTAACGGAAAGGAAGTGGGCGGAGTTTAGTCCGACCGCCGTAACATCAGCGCCAATATAACACAATATTCTCGGTAACTTGGTGAACTACAGCCAAACAACAAGGGGGTCAAATATCCAGGCGAGTGTCCAGACCTGTTCTTCTACGGCCGTGCCTGGGCCTAATCACGCCATTTATTTATCACGTGCTATCGTTTGTGCGGTTAGGGGTCAATGTATAATCGGCGAGGTGGACTGCAGTAAGGTTAATTCTGCTACAGGTTTTAAGTTTGGAAATAGGAAAATTTCTGTCGCTTGAGCGTTGGTATCGATGTCGGTAATAGGTGTAAACTGACTGACCAATCACAGACCTTTCGTGAACTTTCAATTCATGAAGTTGATAATTTGAAAGCCAGAATTGTTTTGGTTTTTCACGTCGAATTTGAGTTAAATAACTTTTCTCTTTACCACGCCTAGTTAAATTAATGTTACCACGGTTCCATATTTTATTAGGTACGTTAGCGATTGCAGCGCAACTAGTGACAGGATTTCTCCCTGCGTCAAGCTCTTCCATAAAACACGTTTTCTTTCCAACCTGTAGTAGAATTAACCTTAACTTAAGTTCAGAGTCCGTATTGAAACGTTTATTGTAAACAACCATCGGACTGAACTGAACGACGACGAAGCGGTCTCTGTATTGAATCGTTTCTTTCGTTATTTAAGAGGTTAGAATCGTCCTGTGCTAGCTAAGTAAAACTGTTTAATGTTATAAAAATAATGATACGTGCAAAATAAATCAAAGTAAATAATATAATTAATAAATTCAAACAAAATATATTATGTTCACCTCTCGTTCCGCAACCATTTGTTCTGCAGTTCAATATTTGGCTGAAAGATGTCTCTACAACATATCAGTCCGGGTAGAACATTTTACTATAAACGCATTTCAGTCCACGTTCACTTCAGGTTCGCTCCATGTTGTATCCAGTCCAAGTTCAGTCCAGTCCGGGATTTCACAATTAACGTACTGAATCTCTAGCGGGACGGCGCCCGTGTTTGTTTAGTTTTCTTTTACGGAGACTTCAGAATCCCCGTTAGGTTAGCAACATGTGTAGGCGGTTCGGGATAAAATTCTATTTTCAGCCAATTTGTATCTTTGCGCGTGTAAAAATAACTGTGCAGTCTGTAGAAACCTACATAGTTTAATAAAAAAAAGTTAATTAATCATATAAAAATCAAATATTTCTATTTCATATGATTTTATTTCAACATTGTTGCATTTAAGTAGGAAAATACGCGGAACTACATTGGGCAATTCGCAACTAACCGTACGAGTAAGGTAGCAATTGTCAAATTAAAATTATATGCATTAACGGCTAGTGATTTTTTTCAAATGTTAAATCTTTAGATCCTGAACGACCTATACTTATGTCGCTCTGTCGCGTCTTGGCCTAGTCGCCGACGGGGAAATTGCACACCTGTTTGAGCGCCCTGCGTATAGAGACGATGAGGCAGGTGGGGTTCGCAACGTCCGTCGTCGTGTTTGTTGTGTCAGCGGAGAGAAACGTTCAGAATGGAAGATCGTCGCCGTCTTGAATTTTTGTATTTTGTTTCGTATGTTTTCTTTCGGTAAATGTATGGAACTTTAACCAAATTACCTAATAGAATACATGTTGAAAGAATTTTAGTCATCGTAAATCTTTGTTTGTCGTTATTGTTGTTGCAGATCTCACTGCAGTTAGAACATTCTTATTACGTTCTTATCTTCGTTATATCGCGTGTGTTTACATCCACTCTGGTCTCTGCTCTTTTCCACCTTTGTGGCCATTTTACACACACAAGTATTTGGTTTCTGTATGTTTGTCTGTTCTTTTATCGGCTTTGCGTCGTTTTCTTTTTCAGGATACACTGACTGTATATTCGTTTCCGGAGTTGTGTTTATATAGGCATATGTTACATATTCGTTGGCAACGTGTAATACTGGCTTGTATTTCTGTTTGTCACAAATTATTTGTTTTATTATGGGTTTTCTGCAACTCAGCATCGTTCGCTGGCAATGGTGTACGTCCATGATAGTTCAGCTTACAATACGCCCTCATCCAGAGCCGTCTTCAGTAGAAAGCCGGAGTCTTGAATGTGGCAATACTGCATCGAGGACCTGTTGCTTGTCACTTCTTGGCCATCCTAATCTCTGTAACGTGTAGATACAGCTTTAGTGGTTACTGATAGAATGTTATTGACTCTCATCTTCTTGGGGTTCTTCTACACGCATATCACAGACGCGTGGTGTCACACAGTAACCTTGTTCTGATTGGCACAGTCAAGTGAGTGACGCTTCTACACAAGTACACTCTGCGAATAACCATAAAGCACAGCTGCAGACATGCATGTAAGCATGGCCGTCTTTCTACTAGTAGAAGGCTGGAGTCTTGAATTTGGCAACGCTGCCTCGGGGGCCTGCTGTCGGTCGCTCATTGGCTGCCCTAGTCAGTGTATACATGTACACGCCACTAAAGCTGCATCTATACACGTTGCAGAGACTAGGGTGGCCAAGAAGTGACGAGCAGTAGGCCCCCGATGCAGTATTGCCACATTCAAGACTCCGGCCTTCTACTAAAGACGGCCATGACGTAAGGCATTGAAACAAGTTGGCGCGAAATTCTTTTCACCAAAAAATCAGGAGCTCTAACCATATCCTTTCCCCGTATGTTTCGAACAAGGTCGCGCAACTGTTATAGGATACTTAAATCATATAAACAAATGAAATAGATCTGGTCTGATCGCAACCGTATGAAATAGCGACGCATTTGTGTCGATGACGTGGTGTTTCGTTTTCCGGGATGTTAACCTAGGACTGTGCGTCAACTGCCGTCGCAGTTAACTTTTGAGTCTGGGTCTGTGGTTACAGGCAGTCCCATCATCAGTGCAGTGTTTATATTCAACTCTCGTCGGGCGGCAGGTGCAGGCTAGCATAAACCTATTCACTGTCATAGTCAACAACGCGGCGTGTGCAGGCGTGACTCTAGACACACCTCTCGTACAGTGACTCATCTCTGCTCTGTCCGAAACCACCATTCAGGTTCTAATCAAATATTTTGGGATTTAGGGTTGAAATTTACTGACTTGGAGTAGCGCACAAAATCTCCTATTACCTCCGTAAATAATTATGCTGTTGTTTACTTACTTTACGTTTTATTTTCAGCGTTCTCGCTGAGAAACAAATACGTAGGGCCCGGTAGTTTTCGCGAAAAGATTTTTGCCCCACTTTGTTTCAGTGGCTTACGTGCGCACCTGCATCTCAACTTCATGATTATTGGCAGAGTGTTTTTGTGCAGCGTTATTATTCATTTGACTGTGCCAATCAGTACATGGATAACTGTGACACATCATGTCTGTGATTTGCTGGTTTAACCTCCAGACGTTGTATGTTACGGCATCCAATCACTGACCACAAAGCAGAGATGCAGGTGCGCACGTAAGGCATTGAAACAATGTGACGCAAAAATGTTTTCGCGAAAACTACCGGACCTTACAAATACGTGGACATTAAAAATGGGCTAGTAATAACAAAAATTTAAAACTTTTGTTTTAAACCCTTATACAAAATAATAATTTTAAAGTAGTGTTTATATTGCAGTGAGTAAAAACACAGGTAAATAATTTATTTAGAAAAAATTATTGACTATTTATTTAATGACCAAAAAAAAAAAACATTGAAATGTCAACACGTCTCTAGTTTCCAACTTTTCCGCACGCTGCGCTGTTTTGTAATGTCCGCATCAATCCTCTCAAAATTCCCAGAGAGTGAAAACGTTAAAAGTTTTTCGGACACAGCTGCATAAATGGACGTAGCTATACGAACAGGGGCGTTCTCGAGTGCCGCTGTAAAGTTTTCCAGCGGAATTTAGGCGGTCTGCAATGCATGAATGATGCTCCGAAGGCCATATCTTTCATGTAGGCACTTTTATATATGTTGACAGTACTTGTAACATACTGCCACAAAAATGCGAACGCCATATACAAAATGTCCTATAAGTAGAGCCACGGTTTTGTGGCGAAAAGATTTTATACCATTTGGTTGCAATGCCTTATGTTCACATCCGCAACTCTGTTTCATGGTCAGTGATTGGACGTTTTAACTGTCACTTGTCTTGAGGCTCTACTGACAAATCACAGGCGTATTGCGTCACAATTGCCTCATTGTTATTGGTGCAGTCAAATGAGGTACGTGTCTGAACAAAGATATGCTGCCAATAGCCGTGAAGCAGAGCTGCCGAGGTACACGCGAGGCACTGAAACAAAATGTTGCAAAAATCTTTTCGCGACAAAATCGTGGCTCTACTTATAAGTCTGTTCTCATTGGGCAAATAGAAATTGGTGAAATATGGAATGTTATAATAGTGTTGTAGTGTAATGAAATATTATTGTGAATAACAACATTGCTACTACAAGCCGCTCCATCCCGCCGACCATGTTACAGCGTG
The DNA here is from genome assembly GCA_003012365.1 of Medauroidea extradentata. NCBI lineage: Eukaryota > Metazoa > Arthropoda > Insecta > Phasmatodea > Phasmatidae > Medauroidea > Medauroidea extradentata. The sequence goes on from PNEQ01132396.1 coordinate 18,386, forward strand.
TACAAAGCAATTTGAACCATCGCTTACGCATTTGCAAAGTACATTGAGACCATCAGTTTGAGCATTTTCTGTTTTAATGACAAATTGAAGTGAACACACTGCTGTTGTCTTACGCCAACACACTACAGCACTATTAAAACATTCCATATCTCACCAATTTCTATTTGCCCTATGAGACACGACTTATGGGACATTCTGTATATATTTCCTCTGAGAGGTTCACAGTAAGGCCAGTTATTTCAGTTATTTATTGTGGTAAGAATTGGTAGTTTGCTAGATTTCAATGGTATATTATGTGTTTGTTGACGACAGTTAATACTGGCATTTTTTATTGTAGGGTTTTTATCTGCAACACGGCAACATTCGCTCGCTGTTACGTGTGCCCAAAAAAATTTCTGTTTGATAGATGCGCAAATAGAGAAGGTATTTTCAGGTTATGTGATCATATGAATTCATGCTAATCCAAATGTAATTCTAACATAAAGTTACTTTGCAAAAACGTTATACTAAAGAAATTTGTTCAGAAAATGTTTTTACCCATAGCTAAATTAACATAGTAAACATGTCACATCTGACACGTTGGCTACCAAGATGAGAAAAAAAAGTTTTCTACGTAGTTCTGTAAAGTTATCAGTAGAGATGATGGTATATCGCGGAAATGTTTTGTGCCAACATAGCCTTGAAAACACTGACACAACGTAGCTGCTTGTAGACCAATACAGGACACCAAATATTACAATATCGGGATTTTATTGGCTCAGTCAAATAGGGTAACAGCTCCAAGTATAAGCTAAAGCCAGTAATCTTGTGGTAGGCTCAACGTGCGTTGAAATCCAGCAAACAGTCAACTTTTCTCGCGATAAACCATCATCTCTAGTTATCAGTAATGTATAATCTCTTTCGGTTTACTTCGACATTAAATCTCAAGCCCAATGCAGACGGGCATCTTTCTTGTACAAGACTTGTAGCAAACTTTAGCATACAAGAACTTACATACTAGCCAGTGCGGGGTAGGGACGACTTTGTTTATCTTTATCTTTATCTTGATTGTGCAAGTCGAATGTAAACGAACAAAATTTTATGCTCGCGCAACTCATGTGTTTTTTTTTTTACGAAATAGCTTATAACGACAAAATATTTTGAAATATATGTCTAGCTTGACAAAAAAAAAATGGAAATAATGTTGCCGGATCGTACAAGGTTGTTTTAATTTTTACGTTTCATAACTTATTTTTGGTGCATACACAATAAATAGGCCTGTTGCATAAGTTACCCCCAATACCCCAAATGCAGCCTTAAAATCTGCTTACGCCGTATTAATGGTGTACACTTCTTGTACGAGAAAGTTGGCTGTGTGAACTAAACAACTTATTTGGCAAGGTACTAGCTAGAACAGGAGCTAGTGTTCCCATTCTTGAACATCTTGTATACCTTTGATGCTCACTTTCATGTACAAGCAATATGTCCGTGTGAACTAGGTTTAAGAGTGCATACATAAATAAACGTAATAATGCCGTTGTAAATTTAAACGTTTTTGATAGTTAATGTGGAAAAACCACAAAACGAACCCTAGATAATGATATTAGCTAACTTTGTGAGCAAACATTTGCTCAGAATGATGAATGATAAATTTGTTTAGCGTATCTGTTCGGCCGCAATAAAATGTACGAGATTACGGCGGTGTGGTTGTTATTCGGATATAAGTTACTCGAGGAAATTTTATAACTTTTTTTTATATTTTTTTTATAAATAAATTCTCTCTTAGAAACACACTACTTTAAATTGTTACTTAAAGGAGCCGCCTACCGCGCGCTCGAAATGCGTTGCAGCGTGTTCGTAAATACGTTTTATTACGAAACTATTCCACACATGCCCATTGTGTCAATGTACGAAAAGAAAATACACTTAAAACGATGACGGCAAGGTAGTTTCAAAACTTCGCGCCAATTAGGGAAATATTTTCGTACCTATTATCTCAAAATCGCTAAAAACAACTTTTTTAATTTGTTATGTCTGAGAAACTACTCACGGGATTCGTGTGAAATTACTCTACAAGCATGCAGTGGACTTTGCTTACAACTTCTCACCGATTAAAAAGATGTCACCGCTGAATATGTCAGTCAGGCGAGTGATCTATGATACCACTGCACGTCGTTTCAGTGTCGCGGTAGAGGCGATACCGCACCAGATGAGCTGGTCAACATCGCCCTTAGCCGTATGTGTCCTTAGCGCACACGGCCAGGGCATTCGTCCGGCAACATTTATATCGACATACGAGCATTTTTGTTTTGCAGAGCAATCACAGATAATTTCAAGTTGATTGATCAAAATAATTTTTTTTTTTTTTTTTTTTAATTTTTTACGAAGTACTGATGAGTATTTTTGGGGTAGTCTGCATTTAAGCAAATATCAAAAACTACAAAAAAAAAAACTAGGTGTCATGACTTTGTAGGATACACTGTAAAAACATCCTAAAATGTTTAGGAAGTAATTAACCTAAGTGCAGTATGGAACAGTTACCATTCTTCCATCCTTGTAAATATGTAAACTTTTACAGTTGTTACAATACAGGTCTGGTAACTTCAGTGTACATTTGACTATTTTATAAAAAAAAAGTTTGGGAGTGCTACCATGGATGTCTGGTTAACAATTCTACCATAACTACTGTCTTAGCACTCGTATAGGCATGTGTGGCATATTTACAAACTATTTTTTACAGTGTATCTCGTAAGGTATGATTAGGGATGTTAAAATTAGCGGCTTCACTAACCTGAAGGCTAGCTTCCAAGAACAGCTGCATACTGAAGTAGACAGTAGCTTCTCATTGGCTATTCGCTGACACAGTGATACCGCATGATTGACCCTGCATTATGTTGATTCTTTATGATTGGCTTAGCGCCCTTCAGGAATTGTCAAATATGTCAAGGACCAACTGCGAAAGTGACCCGACTTACAGTTGTTCGAAATCTAGTTTGTGCCCAAAATAAAATGTAAATTTTTCAGGTCCCTAGGTACATGGTACTATGGCCTAAAACAATTTTCTAAAGTAACTGCTAAATATACTCAGCAATAGCAATTTTATTTCATAGTGTAAAGTTGTCAATGTATAGCAGACATTTCGTGATAAGATTAATGTTATTTCTGTTTCGTTGTTTTATTGTCTGGTAGTGTACTAGGCCGTCTTAATACCGTAAGGTTAAGAGTGTTTTATTGTATGGTGGTTGCAGCTGCCCGTTCTTCAGGAACGAGGTGGGCGGCGAGGGCGAGCGGGTGGTGAGCCTTACGCGCGGCCAGGCACCAGGAGCGAGGCGCCGCCCCCTGCACCGCCCCCACATGGCGGACGGCGTCTCCGTGCTGGAGTTCCCGCCCGGCGACACTCACTGGCGTCATGGTACCTGCCCCTACGAGAGGCACCCTCGAGCCATCGAGAGTGTCGACCAGGGCGCGCTCTACTACCGCAACTACTTCCAAGGCCAGGGTGAGTACACCGCACTTATTAAACTATATAGGCGTTTACAAAAACTCACGAGCTGCAGCAGGGTATGTCATCTCCAGTGGTGTACTGTGATTGTGTTGCAAGGTAATCTGCGTTTGTTCTCAACTGTACCTACTTGTTTACTCCCTCGACTGTCTCTCAAGTGTCATTGTTAGAGATGATGGATGATGGTTTATCGCGGGAAAACTTGACTGTTTGCTGGGTTTCAACGTACGTCCAGCTTATCAACAGCTCACAGACTTTCCCCTGTACGTGGAGCTGGTACCGTATTTGACTAAGACAATAAAAATCCCCCTATTGTAATATTTGATGCCTATTATTGGTCTGTAGACAGCTACATTGTCGGTGTTTTCAAGGCTATGTTGGCACAAAAAATTTTCGCGATATACCATCATCTCTAGTGGTGGCATATAGTGAAAATGGTTTGTGCCAACATAGCCTTGAAAACGCTGTAGTTTCTTGAAGCATGTATGATTGGCTGATGTAAGTTTGACACAACATCAGCTGACCAATAACAGTCCTCAAATATTACAATAGCGGGATTATTATTGGCTCAGTCAAATAGGGTAACAGCTGCACGTACAAGCGAAAGCCAATTATCTTCTGGTAAATTGAACGTGGTTGAAACCCAGTAAACAGCCCGTGATAAACCGTCTTCTCTAGTCATTGTGCAACGGACGCAAACCCGTGTGTGTAATGGGTACCTTGCAGCTAACTCGTGATTGGCCGCATTATGTTGTGTTAGACTCAGTTGTACGGTTGTTACTAGTGCCTGCTGTGTGCATCGAGATTGTACAGTACTGAGCAAAAACCAGCTTGTCTTACACATCCTCACCACACGCCACTCGTCATCTCAAGTCACGTTGTCAGGTTTTGTCGAGCACTTGTATCTTGATGAACACCTTATAATGCTGTTCAAGGTTTTCAGACGGTGGGAACAAAAAAACACTCATGTGTTATACCTCTCAAATATTTTGTTAAGCACACTTATACACATTATTTTATAACTATAGTCTCGGAAATGTCGCGGGTTCAACGTCCAGCCAGCTGGACTCACGGTCCTATGCGCACTATGTTCTCAACTACTTGTTCACTGGCTGCTGCTCCAGTGAGTGGCCAATTTCATATGTGACAAGGTAGTGCAGGAGTCAGTGAGTGTTTCGTACAGGTTTACTATTGGTTCACAGCCCTCAAAGAGAGTTCCAGTAAGAGTGACCCAATCGCAGTGATTAACATGTATAGGAGTTTGAAGTCTAATGAGTTCTCAAATTAATTTGCAAAATTTCCGGGTCTCTATTTATAACGTATTCGTTTCGTGCTTGTTTCTTTGATATTTTGAACATGGTGCATTTAGTTTCCCATTGTAATCGTTTAGGTTATATGCAGGGGCGCAACAACCCTAATTCCCTGGGACTGGGAGGGGGGAGGGTTCAAACAGGACCATTGTCTAATTTTGCGTGGTTTAGGAAATGCAGTGGTCACCATGTTGGATAGTAGTTTTTCGCTTTCATAACATGACATTTGGTTACTGTAATGGGCAAAATTTCAATGTTTTTAAATTAAGATATATGTGTAGCATAAAGACTGAACTGAAAAAGTGTGTTGTTGGTAAGCCTCTAGAGAGGGTCGAGGTGAAGTCAGCACTAGACAGGACAGGAAAAATATTAGCTCTGCGAGGGGCCAAGAAGAAAGTGTCGCCGAGGCTTGTCGCATCCCCAGGGAGTCTCA
>PNEQ01132398.1:0-23612 GCA_003012365.1 Medauroidea extradentata
TAAAATTACTTTAAAAGTATTAATTTGATGTTTTGAAGTGCTTGAAGAATCTGTGCTGTGCAAATTTCATCCCGCAAATTTACGTTAGTGTTATGAGGTTATGTATGACATAGCTAAAATATGTTTGTGAACACGTCTGTTTTCCTTCATAAAAGTTCAATACACCTTTCCCATTTACATTTATGCAGTGAAAAGGGGCATTATGTTGCCGTATCAAGGAATGGTTGTGTTTAAATACGTATAAAAGTATTAATATTCCATCACCAAAAAAATCTTGAAAAAAGTCGGGAAAACTTTTTTCCCGCCCGAAGGGAAAAAAATTTTTTTTCCCGAAATTTTTCCCGGAATTCGGGATCCCGCACAGCCCTACTCCAAACAGATTGTCCTGAAATTCTCAAAAACTTCTGCCAACAAGCAAATACTGTAAGGCATACTCCATTAATTTACCACAGTGGAACACATTCCAGGCAGCCTAGTGTGCATGTAATTGCTCTCGCTCATGCCCTCACCTCGAATTACATTGTAGAATGTGTTCTTAGCAGGCAGGGAAATCTCTTTTAGATTTTTCATAGGCTGCACACAATCATATGGAAACACACCCTTTCTTTGCACCAAATAATACTGAACATCGTCTGGAAACTGTGCCCAGGTGAGTTTAAGCTGGTGGGACATCAGATTGCCAGCTAATGATTACAGTGAAATGTTCATATAATTAAAGGAATCAATTAATCTAAGCCGCGCTGTATGCTTACCTCCTTGTGCAGTGTTCGTATAGGAATTAAGCTTGGTTGTACACTTGTAACGTTCCATCGTGTTCCCAATGACTTTAACATTGTCTGGATTTTCCACTACTACACTACCATCTGTCTATCGAATACGACAAGCCCCCAGCTGGTGCACAAGAAAACTGCCATCGTAATTTTGCGTGTTGTGAAAATCAGCTACAAGACTAATTCTTTGCATGCCAGAACTGTAAATTGCACTTGTGTGCTTATCTCCAAGTTCATCAGTTATGTGATCATGATCAAGCACAATTTTGTCCTGGTCTGAACCAGTATGCAAACCCTTCGTGCAAATATGACATTTTGCCTGACTCACAAACCGGACCCTATCGGCTGCGGTCAGAGGTTTCTTGCTTTCATCCACTTTGTAAATGTCCTGCACATACTTTGTCAGCTCGACAAGTTTAGCCACAAGACACTCCATTCAATCCACAGCCTCGAACGTATGATGCTCTGTCATGCCAACATCGTAACTACACACTAACAAAACAGGAGCAGCATATACTGTATGTGTTTACTCATCAGTGTCGTGCTAGACCAGCCATCTTGTGGTGTGCCTGTAGCCATGGTCTGTAAAAAAGTTTCTGTCTCAATTTGTTACAAAACCCATTCTCTGCTGCTTGGAGAAATGAGTGAATTCAAGCCACATCTCTTCTTGTCTAGGAAATATTGCTTGTGCTTTTTGTCATTCACCTGCGATACACTATTCAATTCAGAAAATTAAATCTTATATGTGTCAGTGCTGCTTTTTTATGGTTTTTTTATTGTACTTTTTTCAAGTGAAGATGTACGGTTATTTCTTCTATGCAGAAATTGACCAATTTGTCAGCTTGATTCACTATACGCTAGACAATCTCATCCGTACAGTTAACCATTACAAGTTCTTAAATTAGCGTGCAAAGAGGTTCAATTATTTGAATCCCAGAGGAAGAGAACAAGTAAATTTGTGTATGCTGTAGGTCAGCTTGCCATTTAAATAGGAACCACCTGCAATATTTAGATTAACTCTACTAATGTTCATTGGAAGAATATTAACAGGACCTTACAATTAGTGGAAACTGACTGCGGGGTATATTGTTGGTTTAAAACCCAACATTTTGCCATATGTACTGTGCGCTACAAAGTCTACTAATCAATACACTAGTCAACATACAACTCTTGAGCGTGTTTTCATTCTGTTTTAGAGAAGACAGTACATTTAGTTAATGTGATTTTTAAATATTTTTTGATATTGGAAACTTTGTAGGAACTGGTAGGAATTGAGATTTCATGCTGCTTACCACTGCCTGCATGATACACAAATCTGTTGTTCCTAACATCAATATTTTGTATTGAATTATAACTAATAAGGTTGACCAGACAAATTTGCCATTCACCACCCAAGTCCAGAAGCAGGAAATATGTAGCCTTCAATTCCTAGGTTTTACCTTACAACAGTAAAGTTAGCAACATTATTACTGAACTCTGCTTTTCAGATATGTGTTTCTTTTATAAGTGCATGAAAAATTTAAGACTCAAGTTTCTGCAGTTCCACGTGTTTCGCAACTGTTAGGTCAAGTAATTATATGTTACTTTTGTTCCCAGTAAGTAAGCATGCAATGTAACTAATGAGTGCTGTTATTTATTTTGCTAAAACATGTCCAGTACACGTCTTAACCTTTGCATACATGTGATTTGCAAGGTAACTTATTCCTCATATACGAACCTTGATAATATGTAGCAAAATAACACAAATCTCTATCGGTTAGCGCACATCACGGTAAAATGTTTATTATTTGCGCTAGCATTTAAAATAAATATGTTTGTGCAGTTTGCATGACGTATTTGGGTTTATAGACAATTGTTTAGGATTTTCCTTTACATCAAAGACGTTACAGGTGTGGATTCAATCATTTTATTGTTGATGAAGATTTGCTTAATGTCGGGGACCCTTTACAGAGTAGCTACTTAGTGAATTAAAGTTATGTTATGAACTTAAACACCATTACAATGAGTGCTGTACATACAGCCGTTGGCGAATTGTAAAAAATGTTTACTGCTGCGACAGACTATTTAGCACTCAATCTAAAATGAAATCTGGAGCTGAGCTCTGATGCTCTGAAAGAGACAGTGGGAATTGGCAATATTATGGGCGTGATAGGTAGGATGATTGAAAGCACTCTAACAAGTATCATGTTTGAAACACAAAACATTACAGAGTGTTACGTGGGAAACGACTGAATCTCTGGGTGCTAAGCTGTAAATGTTGCATGAAAGGTTGAAAAATTAATTAATAATGCACGTTGTTGATGTGGCTGACTGACAATACTGGTAAAAAGAAGATGCAGGATGTAAGGAAAAAATTATTGATGTATTTAAAGGTGGAACTAAGTGTAATGGGAAGTAAAGTGGATACAATGTATACAAAGCTTACTGATGTGGAGAAAAAGGTTGCCGCTGTGCGTTCTGCTGTTGCGGCACCATATAAACTGAAATAATTGCATTAAATCAGTGTGGATAATTTTGACAGAGAGAGCACATACAAAGGGAGAGCGCGCACGTAGAAGGAGAGCACTTGTGTACGGAGAGAGTGCACATGAAGGAAGAGAGCACACGTAAAGGGAGAAAGGGCGTGCGGAGGAATAGAACACATGAGGAGGTGGAAAGCACACTTGGACAGAGAAAGGGGAAACAAACGTGATGGCGTCTGCCTTTCGTTGCTAAGAAATGTGTGGAGGGGTGCGCTCAGTGCATGCTAAAAATTACATGGTCTACCTGCACTGATAGAGAAAGAGGGGAAGCAACCATGATGGCCGCCGCTGCCAGCCAGCTTGCAAAACCGGTGTGCTTTAACCCCCATGCTCAACTGTTAGAAAATTATGTTCTCATAATTTACTGCTGCAATCCTTTCGTTAATTGAAAATCAGGGCCTTCAGTGACAACAACAGTTAGTGTCTGCAGGCAAAATATTTATTTTGCGTGTTTCTAGCCGAACACGAGACTGTCGTAAGGGGGAAGTTTCTTGTTGGTGCATCCCTTAATTGAAAGCCCTGCGAGTCTGGCACCGACAACAGTTTGTGTCAGTTAGGAAAATATTTCTTTTAGATGTTTCTACCCAAACGCAAGGATATCGTTGGGGCTGGCAGTCTTATCAGCGCAACCTTTAATTTGACACCGTGTGTTCCCTGAGGGGCGGTAATTTACGTAGATGTTAAGGAAGTGGGCGCCACTCAGCTATTGCCCCGACCGAGTCGGGGAGGCACGAGGTCTCTCAGGGCGTCTAGGGCCCGTGAAGCTCCCCTCAGGCTGGTGTCGCTGCGACCGTTGATCTTCCGCTCCCTGTAGGCCAGGAGCATGCCGTGCACTCTGCAATAGGAAGCTAACTACGACTCGAAATAAATACGAGAGGTCTTACGTTTCCCACTTTTAATCGACCACGTGCTCAGGTTACACTAGCCTTACACCACTGACCCTTGGCCGTAACTCTTTCCCAGCGCTCTCTCCTACTCACACTTTGATACAGTAATTACTTAAAAAGGTCTGGAATTGTATAAGAATTGAAGTGACCACGACCCACGTGGTCACGCTACCAAATGCCTCTGTGGGCGGCGAAATGTTAAGTTAAAATCTACGGATCACAACAAACACACTGCTGGTCATGTAGATGCGGTGTGAGCGAGGAAGGTGACGACTACAAAAGGTTCCGGTTAATTAAATAATAAAACAGCGTGAACGATGATCAGTTAGAGACAAAGATGAAGCCTTCCTCGCAGAAACACAACTGGCCGCACTGCACGCTCGAGAACAACTGGGGGGAGAGATGCGCGCGCTGGCCGCACGTGATGCGTGCCGGCAGCGCTAGCATCGCTCATGGCCGCACTGCAAAATTACATTTACCCTTCTTATTATTAAGTACCATTACACTATGTTTATCATCTATATCAGTCTCATTCTCCGTCTCTGAATTGTTGTTATTATTTAAATTTAAGTTAACCACGCTAGTCACATGCTGGTTTGTTTACTAAACATCACGCTCACCCCCCCCTTCCCTATCTCATGACACGTGTTCGCGGTTCAGGCTTTGGTCTCAGGCTTGAGGTACGACGTCAAATTGAAAGTCCTGCGAGTATGGCACCGACAACATTGTGTGTCTGCGGTGAAATTATTCATTTTATGTTCCTGGCTTCCCCCACATTTCCTATACAGCTTGAAAATAACATTTGTACGCTAACCGATTCTTGTGCTGCGGTCAGTGCAGCGCCTTGTCACCATAAACTCGACATCTGCGAGCAGGTGGAGGAAGAGAGTTGGGGTATTTCTTGGCAATCAGTTCACTTGTCTACATCTCCCCGAGCAGGTGACAAAGTGAGGACCAACGTCGGCTAGCGGAGTTATGAATGGCATTAGAACAATAGGGGGAAGCCTGCCACACTACTCCGCACTCAGTTATTTATTAAAATTGAAGAAATTGAGATGGCGGTCAGTGATTTTTTTTAAAATGTGAAAATTGTTTATGAATAGTAATTTAAAAAATTATAGTGTCCAAAACTCCATGCATGTTTTACTGGTAAGTAGTATAGTATAACCTTCCTCTGTTTTGCATTCATATTTTTAGCTTCAGTTGAACAATACATTGTTATTTAGTGTTGCATTTCAGCTGAAAATATGTTTAATGTTTTGTAATTTAAAATGTGTCATTTTAGCATAAAATATTATTGTTAAAGGTATGTAACGAGTATGGTTAAATAAACATATTTTATGCTAAAAATATGTTTTTGAATATAGGAACTAGTCACTTGCCTGATGTGTTATGAATATGCAACCTGCAACACACGGGTGTACGGTACGTGACAGGTATTGGCAAGCGTACATCTTTTGGACTTTATTTTTCTCACTGTTCAGCAAATTGTTTGAAGGTTTTTTTAAACTTATAGATATACAGTTCTGTCTGCATTATTTTCACATCAGCAGTTTTGTGTTTGAAATTTTTTCTCACAGTTATTCAGTATCAACACAAGAGAATCTGTATTGAAATGCTGCATTGTCTTTTAAATTATTATTTTTTTATTTTCTCACTTTAAGCTACAGAAAAAAATTTAGTACGCAATACTTCAACACACATGTTCCTGCCTTTAACTAAAGAACAAAACTTACTTTTAAACAAATATCTTCACATACATATATCAGGGATGTAGCCACGTGGGGCGGCATGGGTCGGTAAAACCCTCAATCGGAAATTGCCGACCCACACTAATTTTATCTAAAGGCCATAAATTCCAGCATACATGGTAAGTAATGTTATCTCCTTGTTGCACTAATAAGTTTTTGCGCCTGGCCGGAGTCAGACGAGTAAAGGTGGAAGGGGAAGTTTGAAGATAAGTCTTTGTGCTGGGCTATGTTCAGTACTGTTAGTGCTGATGCCCTTTTAACGATGGCGTGCCCAGATATTGTGTGTATGGCAAGAGTGCAGTTAATGCTAAAACGACGCCGTGAACGAGTCCAAACTAAGTCACTTATGCTGTTCTTACCCGTTACCCAGCTGTGTTTATTTTCCAAAGCTGGCCTGGCTGATGTGTAGTGCTGATAACTTTTCTCCCTCTTTTTTTGTCTTGCTTTATCTTCGCTTGCATTCACACACACATACACAAACTGCCACGGGTAGATGCGGGGGAATGAAAAATCCTGTAGTGCAAACGGTAATAAAGATTATCTTTAGCGGCGTAAGTATAAGCGTGAAAGTGAGCTGATAATGGCTAGGGGAAGGGTAGGGTTTCAGTTTGGATGCCTGCAAGATATTTTTCTGCCAAGGGGATGGGGGAGGATATTGATTGACATTTCCTGGGAAACTCGTCGCAAGTTGTTTCCCACGCTGATGTTTGGGAAGGTATGTAGAGGAGGGGAGTGAGCTGCCGGCCGTGAGACAAGCATGTAACTCTAGCTGTCACAGTCTTTATCTACAAAAAGTAAGATTAAGATTTCTCTTTATTATAAAGAAATGGGGAGTAGATAAACTGTGTAACGGTCAAACCAGCCTTGTCGGGGGGGGGGGGGGGTTTGGGGCTGTGCCAACAAGAATGGTGTGAAATCAAGCAATACATGGCTGATAACCACCGAAAAAAGACATGTACAGAAGTTGTACACTTTCCTTTGCACTGACAAAACAATTGAAAATCTGTTTCCAAATAAAGCCAAACTTGCACAAGTTTACAGAGTCATTCCACTTCACACAGCTGACTGTGAGAGAGACTTCTGTCAAATGAAGCTCATAAAAACTGACTTAAGAAACAGACTGGGTGAGTTCACGCTCGATTCCCTGCTACGCATTTCACTAGAAGGTCCAGATGTCCAAGAGTACCCATTTAAAACTGCAGTTCAGCATTGGGCAGCACAGAAGAACAGAAGAATTTGCTTGAAATAGCAGTGAAAGTTAACCATGGTTGAGATTTTTTGTTAAATAAAATTGGGGTTTTTATAACAGATCTACAGAATTTGACGTAAAAATTAAAATTTTTTAGTGTATTACAGTTTTTGTACAGGTAACCCACACTCTCAAATTCCTAGCTACATCCCTGATATATGTATTTTTTTAACTCAACGTTAAATTATATTACATATTTGAACACAGAATGAGGTAACATAGAGAAGACCCAGGGTATTACCTATATATCTTTGTATATTTTGCCAGTGTCTTTGCCTATATCTTCGTAGCTAGAACTGGGTGTACCATTATAACTTCCTTTTTTAACACTGCAATAAAACTCATTATCTGAAATATAAAGTTTCCATTTTAATTTGTATATCTAAAGTTTGGTTTTACACAGTTTTAAAAATCAAATTAGGTAGGTAACGCCCCCTGTGAGTACGCTGATTTACGGCGTTTCTCATGGTACTTACCAGCATATCAGCATGTACGTTTGCAATTTTGGGCTGGATGTTGGCCTTCAGGATGTTTAGGGTCCTTGGATGGTTGACATAATTGCAGGATTTCGAATAACCCCCAAAAAAAATTCACAAAGGGCCAAATCAGGGTAGCAGGTTGGCCACTCCAAATCATCCCTTATTGAGATGGGGAATGCATTCCCTCAAAACAGTCATTGATGCCATTAAAGTGTGGGCCATTGCCCCATCTTGTTGGAACCATATGTCCCCCGAGTCCAATACATCAAGCCGTGAAAATAAATTGTTCCAGCATGTTCACAACAGGTCTGAATCCACTGTCACTGTGACCACATTTTCTTCATAAATCAGGGACCAGCAATCCCAGCTGAGGAATTGCAGACCAAACTGTGACTTTCGGTGAATGCAGAGGCCTTTTATGCAATTATCAGGGATTTGTGTCAGCCCAGTAGCGCATGTTCTGTTTGTTCACGAATTCACTCGAAAAATTGGCTTCATTGTTGAATAAAACAACTGCGTCCTCAGGAATGCCACATTGAAGAGAGTTTGGAAGGAGATCTGGGTTGCTATCACGGAACATTTGTTCGAAAAGTATGCCTCAATGGAAAATGCATATCTCCTTACTGTTCCAATGCAGGATGCCGACTGACCATGGTGGAGAACAAAACTTTACACCCACCCCTCTCGAGTGAGACCATTCCTGCCCCGCTATGATATCTACAGCCTGAATTGAGCACTTTTCAAAAAAGGAAGTTATGTTGCCAAACCCTATACTACTAGCAGACCATTTAGGGTCATTTCATAAGTTTGAAACCTGAATTTCTTCTGCATTTCTAAATCAAGAACTGGCCAGTCGTAGAGTGGGAGAAAAACAAGGATTGATGTACTTAGTCTGTCCAAAAAAATACTTATGCGGAACTCCTTAATAATTAACGGGTCGGGATATTTGTCAAATCCTTAAATGCAGGCAGACATTTCTCACGACCAAAATGTTAACACTTTACAGATGCAAAATATTTGTACTCGCGTACTCAACATGCAAACGCTTGAATCATAGTGTTTGATGTATGTGTTGTGGTCAGGCAGGAGTGCTGTATGGACACAGCCAGTGCAGGTCTCAGACCTCGGACCAGCTGGAGATGACTTGTTGAAACTTGAGCACCACGAAGTTGATTCTATCGCAGGCTCGGGTAGGATCTATGTTTCTTCATCAGCTACGTACAACTCGTTTGGCTGATGCTGGAAGCTTGGAATTGATGTGAGATTGTCGATCGGACAGTGGGAGTTGGGACAGCCTGTAGTTCTTCTGTGGAAAATTTTGTAACTGTCCCAGTAACCGTACAAGTGTTCTTCACCTTTGCAAGTTTGGAACTGTGTATCACCAATATTCAGTTTCTAGATTACTCTACAGCAACCAATGTCCTCGTAGTTGTAACCGTCAGCAATTTCCAGTGTAAATTTAGTTATACTTGAACTTGAACATTCTGTTGATGTTACTGTAGACTCACACCACTGCGGAACTGCTGTTGCAATGGACTTGTGCAACATACTGATTAGATTTGGTACTTTAGGTAGAAGTGAGGTGCGACATCATCTTGTGGTAATGGTGATAGCGGTGACAGAGAGAGATGGTACTGATTCTGCTGCTTACTTCTTATTGGATGTTAGTCCACTCAAATCTAGTGGGAGGTTGACTCTCCTATACTCTACAACCTGCTTCGGTGATGACTGAAGTGGTGTAGTAGGCAACATGGCTGCCACCACACACTGCTCCTCACAGCTGTCAATCGAATCATGAGAGCACTCGTACATACAGAGATTTTGAGCCAAAAACCATTAGACATAGGCAACACATGTCCGTTAATATATGCTCACGGCCACATCGTGGAATCCTTGCCATTGTCCAGCAGTGTATATGTTACCTATGTGTACCTGCGTGTGATGCTCACATAAATGTCAATGTAAGGTTAAAAAGGCAGCAACATCCTGAGAACTGAATACGTAACAACCAAGTATCCCTAGCTAATATACCCTTGGAGTGAGAGGTGGGGGTCACTGGTTTATACTGGTGACTGAACTGGTTGAGTGTTATTAGAGCTTCGGCAGTGTTGAGGAGAGGACATTCTGCT
This sequence comes from Medauroidea extradentata, assembly GCA_003012365.1. NCBI lineage: Eukaryota > Metazoa > Arthropoda > Insecta > Phasmatodea > Phasmatidae > Medauroidea > Medauroidea extradentata. The sequence continues at coordinate 9,788 of PNEQ01132398.1, forward strand.
GTAAGTAAGCAAAGATGAAGGGGGGAAGGGGAATACGCAAACATGTTGTATGTCGCCAGGAGAGAGGATAAAGAGAAACAGTGTGAGGAAAGGGGGTATACTTTAAGAGTGTGTGGTAGATAAATAAACACGGAAAACATCAATTGATTTCTATGCTTTTTTCGAAGCCACTATAGATAAAATACTCAATGACAATCATAAATAATTGTATTTGCCAACTTTATGAGTAAATATTTATCCAGACTTACTAAATAGTTACGCGTGATCTCTTGCCCCGCAGTTAAATGCACGAGGTTCCGGTGCCAGAGATTATGCCTCAGAAGTTTGTAACACTGGAAACTATTTTGTTTAAAACGTTGGATAAAACTATTTTCTAATATTGCTATTATTTACTTTTCGCAAATTGGCTTCAAGAAACCTACAGTTATAGATTAATGCTTTTAGCGTTGAATTATGTACCACACCCTCTTAAGGGCTGAAAGATAGGCAAGGAAAAGGGGGTAGAGACAAGCTAATTTTCAAGCCTGTGGTAGGGGTAATTCTTGAGGGCTGCAGGTGGAGGGGTATGTCATATGGACATGAAACAAACATGTGGTATGACATCAGGAGGAGGGTGGAACGCTAATCACACCACTTCATGGTGCTTGAGTACTACTCATACCAAAATGGTCACTTCCCCTACTTTCCTACCCTTCATACCCTCCCTTGCCACCACCCTTACTTCTCCTCTTGGGCGGCACGTAAACCCATCAGTCAAACACAGCCCTCATTGAATTTAGGTACTATTCATATCAAAGGGATCCACCAGCCAAGCACAACACAGGACACACACCCCTCATGAACCCTTTCGGCGAATCAGAAGCCTAGCACTACCATTGTGGTTTTGCTCCAAAGTGTGCCAGCATCAATGTGCTCCCACTTATTGTATAGAATGGTAAAAATTTTAATGAGCTTTAGTAATTAAAGTTGTGTAGAACTCTTAAGATGTTTCAACCGAGCCTATTGAGACTGAATGAGAAAACAATCTACATTTGTTGATGGAGAAGAGAGCTTATGTTTTTGTAAAATGCATTGTGATTGTCACAAACTTTGAAGTGAATGTGATAGATATACTTTTAATGGATTTTCCATGTTATAACTTAAGTTATACTACAGTCTACATTTGTATTGTTGGGGTTATTTTTTAGTGGGATGTGTGCTGTATTATTGGCGTCTCAGTGCTTCCAAAAACTATTGATGTTCTCTGTTTTTTAATTGATAAACAGTATTATTATTTTGCTTACTGTACAAAACTGGTAGCAGAGCAGGGTTATGATTTTCCACAAAAGTGAATCTGCTAGAATCATGGGTTGTATCTATGTTACTTTATTTTACCACATTTTATAGGCCTATGTTGTAATATTTTCAAATGTTTATCTTTGAACAGACTGTGTTTTAGAATTTTTTATATGTATTTGATGAAATTTTGCTACTTCCATCATTATTTATTAAAACAATACTTTATATTAGTAAGAAAATACTACTTGGTTTTCTGAATAGGTTGTGCATTTAACCTAATTATTTAATACATAAACTTGTGGTGGAGTGTGTTTAGTTCCATTTCATCAATGATTTATATTTACGCAGTAGTTTGTAAGTACTGTAGAGTAATTTTTGTTTACCTAATTATTGTGTAAACAACCATTCAAATTATTTTAACAAGTCCCATGGTTTTTTACCTTGAATACAGCTGTAGGCTGTGTCTTTATTTTGGTATATCACACACACACTATTTACATTTTTTTTGGCTTTTGAGAGTTTAATCTGTATATCTAGTGATGAATGCTTTGATATATTAGAGGAACTGTTTTCAACCTCATGTAAAAATTTTTTACTTTGTATTTGCTCTGTTCTTATTTACATATTTATCATGTAGAGATGTTTGCTTACATTCATGTTTTGCAAGATGGCACCTTGCACAGACATGACCTTGGTAGTTTGTATTTATCATTTCTGTGGTGTCGTGGTGTTGTACTACCCATTCCGAGAATATTGTCCGTGTTTGTTTACATTTTGGTGTTAAAATTTTAATTTATTTAAAAGGATCCTAAATCACATTTTAATTTGTACTTTGGTGTGTGTGCATGTTACTGTCTGCCCATTTTCTTACATTTGTCCAGATGTTTACATTTATTGCTTATTCTATTTTCATTATTAATTCTTAGCTTTCAATGCTGATTTACTGTTTGATATATCGTGTTTTCGATTTGCTGGTTACTTTTTAGGCTTGTTTGACTTGTCATATTTAATAGTTTATTTAATTTGGTGTTTAAATTTTTTTATCTCGGTTTTATACATGTATATGCGTTGATATTTTTAGTACTTTTTCTCTTTCATTGCATTAATTTATTCATCTATAAATTGCATTGTCTTTGTGACCAAGCTCTTGTTTTCTTATTAACATGTATGGTTTAAGTGTTTTTAATATATTATATGGTTGTTTTAATTTGTTCCATTTTTCTAGTTTTTTATCTTAAAATAATATTCTTGTTTTGGTTTTGTTTGGATGGATCTGGTACACGCTGGTTCTTCTCGGATGAATTGGTTGGTTGCTCTTGTCTGCATTGAGTAATTTCTTTTTCACCAGTGTAATGATTGCTGTGGCACTCTCTTCAGCTGCTTCTCCTATGACCAGTAGCTGGCTTGCTGCTTGGTTGTAACTATGTGGTATCGTGGTTGGTCTTCTCTGTAATGTTGTGCCTTATCCTTTCATTTTGTCTTATTAGTGTTGGCTACATTTTAGCATTAATTTTTTTTTCTCCTTCAGGAACACTTAGTTCATTTATTTTTGTTTTGAAGTTAAATTTTTCCCACAAATTACATTTATATTTTTCTCCATCATTAAAAACTTAATTGTTTACTTTCAAATTAAAATTTACCTTACATTTTAATTTTTATGTGTCATCTTTGGTAGACACATTTAACCTATTCATGAAATATTTTTTTTTAAATTCACATTTTTAAAATTTACGCAAAAATTTTGGAAATTTGATATAAATTTTGTGTCTTCTTGTTTTTGAGTTTTGGTCCTGCTGGTTTGTACTTCACTACTCATGTTTCCAAGTGAGTTGTGCACACTCTTTGTGTAGCTGTGGTATAGTACAGTCACTTCCTGTTGTCTTCTCCGAAGACATAACGGATATTGTGTTAGTTTTGTCTACAGCAAGACTTAATTGTGCTGGTACCATTTTGAATTCTCTCGCTTACTCTCGTGTGGTTCACATTTCGAATGGGATTTAGTCATTTAATTTAGTGACCATACACTTTGTGGCAATAACCTATTTGTCAATTGTTGGTTTTTTATTTTATTTTTGGTCTTGTTGGTTGCCCTTAAATTTTTTTCATAATGCTTTGTTGTAGTTTGTGTTGTTTTGTAGTGGAACTTGTTTAGTGTTGTTTTTCTTGGTTGTTGGTGGCCTAATCACTCATTGACAATGCAAGATGTTCACTATTTATTGTCTATGGTCAGGACTCTGCTAGTCTCATTCCAGTTTTTTTGGGGGGTTTTTTCCTTTTGTTTTGTTTCTCTTCTATAGAGTCATGCCAGCCTCTGGTGCTCACCTACCTACCAGTTAAAATGAGCTACGTGACACTTGGACTTACCTCGTCTGTTTGGTTTTTCAGTCTTTTTTTTATTTGTGTCTTTGTTTTGGAGTCGTGTTGTTGAATTTTTGTCCCTCTCACGTGTTTTTGCCTGCTGCTGGCATGTACTGACCTCCTAGTGTTTGGTTTGCTTCACGACACAGTGGACATGCCAAAAGTTATTTTTAGGGGTCATGGGAAGTTTTGTGACACCCTAATTAGTTTTGCAACTGTTTCCTGAGATTTGGAAAGCTATGACTCTCTGAGGATTTTGTTGTTCTGGGTACTAGATACATGCCCCCCCTCCCCCTCCAAACCATTACCACATACGTCAGCATATGTAAATTATATTTGAATTATACGGTACAAAGTTTGATATTGTCTCCTTATGTCTTAAATAGTTATTATTTTTAGTCTTTCTCATGTTACCCTGTGGTGTTAGTATTTTGTTACTTTGTACTTGGTATAACCTGGCCGCCCCGACGTGCCTGCGCCTGCCAAAATGATCACTGCGCAGGCGAGGTCAGGGTGCCAGTGGGCCTCCTCCTGGGGTTTACGTAAAATTCACACAGCCCTGGGAAACATTTTTTTCCTGATGCTGATGGCGCCTTGCAGGCCAGGAATGTGACACTTCAAACTACATAATTTCTTAAATAAAATAATAAGTATTAAATTTTTATTAATATTTAATTTTATTTAATTTATAACTGAAATAACATTATTAAAATGATATGTGGTAGACGTACACTCTCTGTAAATAAACAAGTTAATGAGTTCTGTAAAATTAAATGTTAATAAAAAGTGTAATGTTTATTTTATTTAAGTAATGGCATATTTTGATACAACACACCACTTATTTCTTATAATGACATACTATGTTTCTGGTTGAAATTAGTTGCTCGACATTTACTTGCAAATGTTTACAACTGCATTAAAAAGCAGGAAAAATAATCCAAAAGTCTCTCACATATAGTGTTATGAAGCCATAGAAACACATCAAACAGTGGGTAAGATACACCTGCAGGTGTGGTAAGTACAGTGATCTATCACAATTTTAGGAGCTATTGTCAGTTTATTTGTGTCAATTAAGTTATTCAAAATACAAATTTGTGTATTTGCATTTCTCTAGTCCCAATTAACAAAGTTGATTGGGAGATAACTACATTCATCTTATGACTAGCATTGTGCAATAGGCTCTTTCTAACATGCTGTTCCCAATTATTATTGTTAAGTTAAATTTTTTGCAGTATATTTTATATTTATATGTGTTGTGTTGGTAGTGTTACTTTTTCCAATGATGACTTTTTTTTTTGTCGCGTACTAGCAGAACCAGTCAGATGTCCTGCCAGTGTATTTCTATTTAGTGCAGGAGTATAAGTAAATATTTTATATAATATGTATTAGTGTGACAACATGAGATAAATAGTTCACGCATCATAGAATCAGATACTACCAGGTGTTTTGTCCGATTTTGTGTCCGAGGTTCTGTACGAGGCCATCATTTCAAGATGGCCACCAGAATGAGCAGTAACGTGATTTTTTAATTTTAACTTGCTAATGGTTGACTCTTTGCAAATTTTACTGAGAACCTTTTTTTATATCTGGTACCATTTCCAAGGTATACTTAATCGTTCGTTTACTGTAAATTTGGGCGCCTGTGATTGCTTGGTAACCATGCAAATATTGCTCCATTTATTGTGTCTAGGTAACATAAAAATTGAATTTTAACTTTCACAGTACTATTTTTAGTATATACAAACACTATTATGTTGTTAAAAGGTAAATACCTTGTACACAGAAAGCTTCACAGATCATCCTCAGAGTCCAATGGTTCTTTTTCGATGGCTTCAAAGTCATTGTTATCACGAAGCTTTTCATTGCCACCACTTTTACACATTTCTGTGCACCTTAAAAACGGTCCTTTATGTTTGCAACTTAACAACACATTGTCCTTTCTCACAACCACAACGTACTAGATTCAGTAAACATTCAGGTGCACATGGCATCAAACTCATCGTAGGAAAATACTGGTTTCCAGACTTCTCCCAACTAAATGGTGATGGTTCAGGGATATTTGGGTGTTGTTCATCAGCACTGCCCCACTCCAGCACTTGATAGTGTACTCTCGAAATATATGTGGAAGGTAGATTTTCACTTTACACAGCTTTTTTGTGAACATCCACCAGCGCAGTTCACCAATGTCTGAAATTGATTTTCCCGGCAAGTAAACTTGACAAATGAATTGTTGTTTATCTTTAGGTTTAAAATCTTTTTGTGATACAAGAGATACCAAAGAATCAAGAACTTCTTCCCCCGCAGTTTGGAAGGCTTTCGAAAATTATAGTTTGCCTTTATTCTTAAAGGACCCAGTAATATCACAGCCTGAAAGTACATGAAGAGCAAAGAATGCCTTAATTTTTGTCTTTCCCATGATAGAATAAACATGATTGTTATCAATAGATCATATATTAGCACCAACTCCTGTGACAAACATGCTCTCTTTTGGTAAAAGTTGCGACCACCACAGTGAAAGAATGAAAACTTCAGTATCTGGAGAGTACATATGCAGAGTTGTACCATAATGTGAGGCATGCAGTAAGTGTAAAATAATTTTCGTATCAGCTTCTTCTTGGATACTTTGAAGTTCTTTTTCATTTTTATCTGGTGATCTTGCCTCATTCCTCTAACTAACTATCAGTGTTTTTTTTTTTTTTTTTATACAATTTAACTCATCCTTATTCTTACAGTGTGATAGGAGAGTTCTCATAGTTACTTTTTGAATATTGGTAGAGTCTGTAATCTTGTACTCAACAAGCATTGCTTTTCCAGCTCTTTTTCTCCTCATTGAGTTCTTGAGTGAACATTCTAGGTAGGTATCAAATACTAAGTGAGTCTCATCGTACTTCAGCAAGTAAAGCTCTATCTTCCTATTAAACTCATTTGCTAGGTCAGTACAAGTCTTCACGCGTGCAGTTTTATGCAGGGCTTGCAACTCCACCATTCCAACAAGAACAGCTACTGAATATGAATCAGATGTAGGCATTATTTGTTCAATATGAGGTGACCTGTCACTTGTACCCAGGGGAAAGTGAGTTACATTCATTGTGTATAAATGCTGCTGCTCTTCAATAAACTTCATCAAATTGCTTTTGTTTGAAGAAAAAAGCATTATGCTTCTAGGTTGAACAATGAATGAGGTAGTGCCGAAATTTCATATTTGCTGATACATTCTTGCAGGTTAATGTCAGTTCTACTTCTTGAAATACTTAGCAAATGTGTGACCAATGAGCGATCTGCCTTCAGAGTTATTGCAGTGATAACTTTGTTTTGACCGCTTTGTTTGCAAATTTACACAATTTAATTTAATTTTGTTTTAATTTGTGCCCAATAGTTATATTTTTCTGATTGAATACGCTCTTCTTTAATGACACAGTACAGCTCCTGTCCCTTTTCTACCGTTGTCGACATGTCTTTCTGAATGTTTTCATCAAAAACTAATTTTGTTAAAATATTTATGAGTTCTTGTCCATCATAAGTTACAGGATTGGTGAATGACATGATATAATTATACATCTGTTGAGCATCTTTCTTTTGTCGCTTTTCTTGGCTTGCAGTTAGGTGATGATGTTTGGACCGTTTTGCTTCAGTTGATATCCATGACAATTCAGGGGAAGTTAAGAAAAATCGTGTTAGAGCCTGCTTTCTTTGAGTGTTATTAACCACACCACCTAGAACTATAATTTTTTTGTTCTCATGTTCAAGAGCTTTGTCAGTACCTAAATAACAGAATGTTATATTTCTCTTGTTAACCACCCAATTTCCGCTATAAAACTCGGTCCACAAGTCAGGATGTTTGGTTTCAAGTAGTTTCATGTCAGCTAAGTACCACACTATCATACTTGCACAGTTTATAAGACCAAGGGCAAAGAATTATTTAACAAATTCTTCTAATGTTGCAAGATGCAACTCCCAGTCGGCAGTTCTAACTGACCTTATAAAACAAACACTGTGTCAACCATATCTACCATATTTACGCACACATAGGCCCCCTATTTTTCCAAAAGTTTAACTTAGGCTTATGTGCGCAATTTTGAAAGAAAAAAAATACTTTTTTTTTTTTCAGGAAAAATTTAAAATTTGTCATCATTAGGTATGCTTTAATGCTGTACTATTTCTATTTACGTTCTTTGTACAAAAAAAAATTTAGTTATGAAGTAACACCCAATCCATTTTTTTTTAATCTTACATTTGCTATCACATATGGTCCATTGTTTTATGGTAACTAATTTTATACAAACAAATTCAATAGGTAAGAAAAACACATCACTTCTGTGTATCAAAAACCTAAACAATCTGTTGTTGAAGAGCACAGTTCGGACGGGCCACAGGCCACCAGACCGTGCGGTGTCGAGTTAGGCCGGCCGTCCCATGTTATCAAATGTAAACATGTTTGCATGGCTTCCATGCAAATGAATTTGTGTAAAAAAAAAACATAAATATATTAAGCTTGCTGAATACCGTATTCGCTAATGTACCCCATAAACCCCCTTTTTCCAATGACAAGTTTGAAAAAAATTTTAAAAAAGAAAGTTCAAACTTTTTGTTGCGAACTTCAGATAGTCGCTGGCAAGCAAATTTGCGGCTAAAATTATCCAAATGTAAAACGTGTGTCTTAGTCGTAGCGAATATACAATATTTTTGATGTTCGAAATGTTATATTATGTGTTACACATTTTTATTACCGCCACTCTGAACAGAGTTTGAACACGTGGTACTGATATGAATGCACAAACAATTAGCAACTTGCCAACGAAATGCGAAAAGACGAGTCTAAAAACCAACGAAATGAACAATTAGTAGTGTAAACTGTAATACAAACTTCATTACGTTGTACGAGAGTCCACAGGAAGCAACAAAAGAGTGAACAAAGTACATGAGGCGTGCGACGTGTGATACAACACTAAACACTCGAAGCGAAATAAAATTACTGGCATTATCTGGTCTAAGCAGACCAAAATGTTTAGTCACGACAAACTTGTTGACGTTGCCACGGTATCCTGTAACTTGTTTTTCATTTTGCGCCAATCTCTAATACACGACGCTGTGATGTATTTATGACGTACTGCACAGTTTCCTATTTCTTCTGCTTCCTTAATTACATTTAGCCTCTCACTCACTGTAAACGAATGCAAACTTCGTTTCGACATTTTTGATTTCTCAAAGAACTATCAAATACTAACATATAGAATCACTACAAAAACAGTTATCTGCTACGCGCCGAGAACAGTGCTGCCTTAATACGTGACTAGTTGTCAATTGCGCCTCCAGCTCAGCATTCCTCCGGCTGCATGGCTGTGTGCATGTGTGCATAGCCTACCGCGCTGTTGTCAAGTCTCCGCGCACGTCAGTTACCTACCTACGTAGTACGCGGACTTCAAATACTAACTATCCATGTAAGCCGCGGACCCCCAATTTTGTGATCCAAACTTTTGGGGTAAAAAAAGCTGCGCGGGGTACATGTGCGAATACGGTACACAAAATAAACTCATATGATGGCGTGCGGTATATGGTTGCCAGACATCAGCATTCTCATTTCTTCTGAAATGCACATGAGGGGGCCTATGTGTGATATTTTAGCTTTTCCAAATTTGAGTTTCAAAACTTAAGGGGGGGGAGACCAATGTGCGCGTAAATATAGTATGTATTGAAGAGCTATTTTTAAAGTAGGCTTTTCTTGTAATTCTTTGACCTCAAATGCTATTAATTTCACCAGTACATTCAAATCTTTCAAAATTATTAAAATGTCATCACAAATAGATTCAATTTTGTGTGATTCTCCCTCAAGTACAGCAAGTTGTTTCCGCATGTCTGGTTCCAACTTCTCCTTGATATCTCACTGCTCTTTATAAAACTCATCACTTACACATTTGAAAAGACCAAGCCTTAGAGATGCGAGTGCACTTCCCTGCTAGAATGTTGGCCACGACACTCTCGTTGTAAACTGCTGATAATTTAGCTTCCAAACCTGTGCCATCTATGTAACAAACAATAGCCATTATAATGTGCTGCTCATCTGGTCTAAGGATCCAATTTTTTGATAGATCTTTGTTAGCCATTGCTAATTTTAGTACAAGCTTGTAAAGGCCAAGATCCAAAGTAACAACTGTTTGCCCTCCAGGAGTGATAACAGAATTCACTTGTTCTAATGTCTTCATGAACGTAAGTTGTGTTTGTGTGATAGTTGGGCTGGTATGTAAGAGTGGGAGCACACGTCTTGTGGCTTACTTAATATGGAATTGAAAGCTGACCAAGTAGGGGCTGCATTTGGATTATTTTCTTCTGACTGGTTAACATTTCTCTTCTCCCAAATATTCTTGATATTCACTTGATGTCAAGACTTGTGTCATCAGCCAAAGCAGGTCTTTATTCATGCTAGAGGCTATGATACATTTATTCCTCATAGTACAGTCTGTTGTCTGGTTTATGATTGGATTAGATGGTCGACATCCTTTCTGAATGTTGTGTGGTATAACTTCAGTAAGGGTTTGAGAGATCTTTGATAGAGAACGAAGTGACGAGGGTCCTGATATTTTAATTTGGGTTTGCTCATCTGATTTTTCCTACTCCTGATACACCACCGTAACTGTGCCGTGCAATGTTCCTTTGCCATGTTAAGTATCTTCAAGAAAGTCAATGTTATCTGCCGCAGAGTACACAAATCTCCTTTGAACCAATTCTGAAGGAATGTAAATCCTCCACACTCATCCATCTGTTTTACAACCTCCATTGCTATTATCTGTGTCTCTAATCGAAGAATTTTGGAATATTGATAGAAGTACCAATGCTGTGCAAAAACTTGATGATGAATTTACTGTGGGTTGCAGCATGCATAGTGAGACCAACTGCCACTTGCAAGGGCAGTTCACGAGTATGCGGAATGTTATTAGCAGTTGTGTTTGAGGCTTGTCGAGGTGAAAGAATTTCGTACATAAGCATGTGAGACAGTTTGAGAGCTTGACTCGTTACTGCAGTGTCATGGTTTTTGGAATGTCCGTTGATATGTTTTCGCCCTTGGCAGCAACATTTGAAGAAAAGGGCAAGTTTTTTTGGAACAACTTCACCCATATTCACATCATCTAAGCTTCCAGTGAATTTCCAGTTTTCGTTTTGGAGTGCAGCTGTCCATAAAATTCGTGCTGCTTCGAGGAGAGTCTTCATATCATTCTCAACATCCTTGAAGTATTCTTCTACATAACTCAATGCAACATCTGCTGTTACTTTTAGTGATACTCGTTGGGCTTCATGCAGCCTTTTGGGATTACTGAACTGGATACCGATACATTCCAGTTCTTTTTCTATGAAACTTATGATTTGTTTTCTAGATTTAGTGTGCTCTTCTTCTAGACCATTTCCCTTGGCAATGTTTCTGTAGAAAAGCTCGTTCTCGCTCATTGTCGTTACACTGCCTTCAAGGAGATAATCACTGAGTGACGATAACAATTCTGCATTGGTTGCTTGATAAGCATGTGAATTACATTTATTTTCTGTCAACAAACACTTAGGTCATAAGACATTCACCACGTGCTTGTTCCAACATACCTTGTGATACAAAATATCTTTGGCATGAGCGTCTCCAGGACTTGTACAATCACTAATTCAAATTTTTAATACGTCAATGCCAGACTGTAAAACTACACTCTTCAAATGGATGCCTGCTGAATCAGTTTCTACCATGTGAAGATTGTTTCTTTTGTCACCCTCTTCATTGCAAAATAAACATTTTTTCTTGTCGTATTTTGGCACTACGGATTGCGTGTTGTAGCTTTCTTCTATATCTTCGCCTTCATGACATAAGGTAAAATGTGTTCGGCTATGTACCTCTTCTTCATAACGTCTTTCACTTCTATCAACGTTAGCCTTGTGGGTACATTTCTTATAGCATTCAGAATGCCATGATGCTTTTTTATTCTTGAGCTCTTCAGAATATATGTCACCTAATACATTCAAAATATTTACATATTCACTGTCATTCCATTGTGCTCTCTTCTTAATGCACTCTTAACACCTTTTCGTAATATTTGGGGTTCACCAAGACAGATTTCTTCCTTTCTTGACATAAAATACATAAGGTAAAGTCAATACACTTTTTTTTCTTCTGTGCTGATGATGGTGGAAGTTTAACTTTTAAATTACTTCCAATAACTGGATGCAGCGATATTTTTTAAATCTGTTTACTCTTTAATAGGCCTAATATGAGTCATGTTTCCATCTCCGGTAATTTATTTCACTGCTTCAATATTAATGCAAGTAATATGGTTTTCTCTTTCAGACCTGAAACAACCAAATAAAATATAATACAACAAATAAAAAAAATTAACTTAAAACATGACTGTAACTCTGAAATGATAAGCAATGCAAAAAACATTATAGGAACTTTTTGTTCCTTATTTTATTTAGAACAGAAAAGGTTCTGAACAAAATTTGCCTAAAACCAACTACAAGTAAGTTACAGAGAGAACAAAGGTTCAGTGTCACGTCCAGCAGCCATCTTGAAATTACATCATTTACACCTTCTGCCATGGAATCAAGGAAAACACCTGGTAATATGTTATTGTATGGTTCATTAGTTATCCATTCCACATAGTCATACTATTCCTTCATTCAAAATCCCACGAAATTACATTTGCTCCTGCACTAATATATAAAAATGATTGTTGGTCGAGTTGCTACCCCCCCTCCCCATCTTTTGTGTTATGTGCTGTAAAGGGAAGCTAGGTATAGATGTTAACCCTTTAAGTGCCAAGAGCCGATATATCGGCTCCGCATGGTTGTGCTAAAAGTGCCAGAGCCGATAAATCGGACCTCCTTTTATTTCCTCTCCAGAATACGTTTTCGTTACCTACAGCGCATTCTAGTAATGTCCGCTGGACTTGTCATCACATTTAGTTGCTTTCTTTATCGGTAGATGGCAGTTTTGTTCTATATTCACGTTCGTCTGAAATTTTTTATCAACGCTAGATGTTGGGCGTCGTGTAGCGTTTCTTTTATCGATATATTTGGTTTCGGTCGCGTTTTCCTGCCTTATTACAACGTCACGGGATGGTACTATAAGTGAATTCAACATTTGCCAGCTATACTTATCTTTTCATATACTTCCTTCTTTTCTCAATAGATGTCAGGTTTGTTTTATATTCAAGCTGATCTGTTCTATTTTCTATAATTAGATGTCGCGCGCCTGTCAAGATTAATTTTTATATTTTCATTTTATTACGTTTCTATTATGGCGACTTTTCTCTGGTCAGATCTGTATGACTTACTTTATTTCTTCACCAATAGATGGCAGTTAGTATTTACATTCAAGCTAGTATAGTACATATTTTTTAGACTAGGTGTCGCACATTTTCAGTCGGGCAGTTTTATGTCTCGTTACGTTTTCCCGCACATTTACTAGTGCACGTGCACATTGCTAACATGCTACTGATGATGTTCTCATGGCAAACATTGAATATAACTTTTCAGTACGTTTTTTTTCTTGTGAGATTTTGCTGAGTTTTTAGGCTTTATATTATCGCAGAACTTTGCGTATATATATTTACTGTTATGTCACGCAAAAGAAATTTTGTTCCGGGCAAAGATGACGAGGAAATGCTACAGTATTTCCATTCGCTCGACAGTGACATTTGCGAAAGTGATACGGAAAATTCTTCTAATGACAGTGATACAAGTTCCGACGACGAATATTTACCGTCTTCCTCAAACACACCTACAGAGAGACCTGCTACAAAAGCTGACGGTAATGTAGGCCAAATTACACTGCATGAAAATAATTCTGGTGACAGTTCAGGTAGTTCTTCAGATGAAAATGAGGAGACGGACACAAGTAATATAAAGTGGTCGTCTTGTGACGACTTTGTACCACCTCAAAACATACCACAGTTTGTTGAAAATGCTGGACCAAAACATTTACCACCCCGGAACTCTAAGCCAATTGCATATTTCCATCTAATGTTTACTTTGTCATTGCTCCAGCTTTTGGTGAAAGAAACAAACAGATACGCACAGCAGTTCTTGTCAAAGCACGAAAACAAATTACCCTCAAGTTCACGAGCTCTTACATGGAAAAAAACTACAGTCGCGGAAATGAAGGCATTCATAGCATGTATAGTAAACATGGGGCTCGTAAAAATGCCTTCGATTTCTTCAT
>PNEQ01132399.1:0-11682 GCA_003012365.1 Medauroidea extradentata
TGTCACGGATTATTTTCCCCCTTCTTTCTCATGTTTCATCAACAGTACTTTAAATTATTGTTTTAAAAGGCGATTTTTTTACCGCATATAAATTTTTGTGTATGATTTTACTGTCAGTATGGACGTATTATCGATTAAATAAATACAACTTCGGTATCCTGTGTCTATTAAATTAGTAGTTTAAGAAATTTAAAAAAAAGTGTTTTACGAAAGCCTCGATCTCACGACTTTTAAGTTAGAAAGCGAAAGCGTACACTGCTCTACAACAGCCACATTAATAGTGCTATCTGTAAAAAAAATTAACTTAATTTTTTATTCACAGCATTTCTTAATAAAGTGGCTTATTAATAAAAATGTACTAACATCGCACAATATATTCGCTACATGACATAACTGAAACAATATTTCGGGGAAAACGTAATCGTAATTCAAATTATATTCACGCGCGAATGCTTGCACGTGTGTTAAAATGTGCTGTGCGCATGCGCGAAGCATGTTGCAACAGTGTACAAGGCTGATCCCGCGACTATCTCTAGTCCGGCGTTAGTTTGCGTTTATGAATAAGGTTACACTTGGTCCGGACTAAGTCAGGACCAACCCTGGACTAACTGGCGCAAGATGATCTCAGGATCATCTCGGAACTATCTGACGACTATGAATAAGGCCTTTAGACGTTGAGTGCTGACCAAAATCTCAGTTCCTAAAAACTATAAAATAATTTGTTATACATATACACTATCGATAGAGACACTGTAAATTCGCAAAATATTTAAGATATTCTCCAATAAACTGTAGTATATTAACCGTGACACGTGTGAACAGTTTTGGGACAAATCACACACGCTGTGTGTCCAAGCTGTGCAGTTCTAACTGGGCCTGTTGTAGAGAGAAACTATGCTTCAAATAAACCGTAGCCAATGTCGATACGAAACATTCAGTGTTATATACAGTATGTTAGCCTAGCAAATAGTCAGCTATTCCCGCGATTTTCCAGTGTCTCTGACTATCAAAGATTTAGGGCTTACGCCGTTTTAAGGGTCGTCAGTAAAATAAAAATACGTCATCATGCGAACCTAGGGCTTAAAAACGGATGGACGCAAGAATAAAAATAGTCGAGCGGACGACGCGTAGACATCCGAGCTGTCGTACGCGGCAGGAAGTACTCGGCGCGCATGCTCTCTGCTCGGGGATATGGAAATGTAACGAGCGGTTCAAAGTAATAACGTCGGAAAGGGGAGACCGGACGTAAATCTCTCGATGGATGCCAGCCTCCCATATCGCTTCCATTCCACCTCTCCGGCACTGCCGCCCCGCTCACACATAAATCTGCTGGAATGGACACTTTCTGATTTTTCGCCGCGAGAAATAGAAATATGACGGGCACTGTTCTTCGCGTCTGGGCCGGAGTTGGGTCTTAGCTGCAATCACATCTATCGCTAGAGGCACGAGAATTTCCCGCACTGACACCAAGTCAGGTTGAATGTCAGGTTGGTAACGTATACTTCACTGTCACTTCTGTGATGGACGACAACAATTGTTTTGGCACGTATTTGACGACTGCAAGCTGCAATGGGAAAAGGTCGGTAAATTTCCTATACGTTCGGTGAGAGAGTTTTACAACCCTTTAAGGTTCTGTTTCAGTCGCCATATTGAATTTTATTATATTTCGCTTTTTTGGAATTCCGAGAAGTAAAATGTTAAATCGGCGACTATACAGCAAATTCTATTTACCTTTAGCTACAATACAAGAATGGAAGTAGAGCTAGTAATGTATAGTTAGGTCGCAACTTGCCGGGCAAATTATGATTATAAAAAAATTTGCCACACACATTACGGCGTAATTATAAGTTAACTGCTAAATCGCAATGTCTGTACTGTAGCGAAATGTAAATATAATTAGAGGTATAATCGTATATTTAACATTTTTCTTCTTAGAATTAATAAAAAATAATAAATAAAATTCAATATGGCGACTTAGAGCCGATGAGGGTGAAGTGAGGTGAAGACACAACACAACATCCATCCCCGAATCAGGATTCGAACCCAGGACGTCTCACACCGTAGACCTGCGCCTAACCTACTACGCTACGGTGGCCGGCTCCTATATGTGTTATGGAAATAACTAACGTATACGTAGCATGATAATTTTACCATATGATATTGTATCTTTCGCATACAACTATACGTACTACGTTAAGGCGCCCGCCTGGTGGCCGTGTGTTTGTGTGAGTGAGGTACGGCGCCAAGGGCGATGTTGACAGACTCATCTGGTGCGGTATAGTCTCTAGCGGCGTGCAGTGGTATCGTAGATCACTCGCCTGACTGACACTTTCAGTGGTGACCCTATCTTTTTATTGTTGGCAAGTTTTAAGCAGAGTCCATTGCATGTTTCTACGGTAGTTTAATGCGAATCTCGTAAGTAATTTTTTTAAGACATAACATGCTGGAAAAACTGTATTTAGACGTTTTGAGAGGCTCCGAAATTATATTTCTAATTGCCGTGATGTTTTGAAAATCAAATTCCGTCATAGCTTGAAGCGTGTTTGCTGTTCGTACATGGACAAAATGGGCACAAGTAAAATAGTTTCGTGAAAAAAAAAAAAAAAAAACACGAATACACTGCAACGCATTTTAAGCGCATGGTTGGTGCCGCCCTTAATTAAGGCTTTTCAGCAACAAAATGTATTCGTTATTTTATATTTTGTACCAAATCCGAGCAAGGTGATAAAATGGTAGCATTTCAGATTCGCAATCGTGAGAACTTGGGTTCAATTCCCGATTTCAACCGTTCTAATTTCGCACCAGGCGAATTCTGGGAAAGTTCCTTAGCAAAGGCCACTGTCGACACCTTTCCGAGTTCCTGTCCTGCTGTAAAGTTGTGTGTAACCGTCTCTAATGGCCTCGCTGTCGACGAGACGTAAAACTCAACAACAACAGAAAATATTTTGTACTGAATATTATTTAACTTGTAGTATGCGTAGAGCCAGTGATTTTTGGTGAAAAGAATTCTGCAACAACTTGTTTCAATGTCTTATGTGCACACCCGCAACACTGCTTCGTGGTTATTGGTATAATATAATTGGAAAGAGGCGTGGCTCATTTGACTGTACCAACCAGAACAATGTTACCGCGACACCACACGTCCGTGATTAAGGGTAGGACTCCGAGACGCCGAAAGTTAAAAACTTACAATCACTAACCAAGAAGCAGAGAAACAGATGTGTACATAAGGCATTGAAACAAATTGTTGCAGAATTATTTTCACCAAAAAATCACTGTCTCTAAGTATGCGTTACATATTCAGTACGGTTGTACTGTCGATGGCCCATTTCACGAAGAAAACAATTTAAAGGAATTAGTTTTATTTAGTAAGAAATACACTCTACCCAGTTCAAGAGAGAAACCTGTATATTTTAAGGGGGGGGGGGAATTATTGGGCGGAAATTCACTCATGAAACAAATACAATCTTATTTTCATTGTGATAAGTTTACCCATGGTATACACGGAGTCTCCTAAAGTTATCAAAAAATAATTTATACTTTAATGTAGGAAGCTCTGGAGCAAGGTCTCATTATAGCGATCATTATAAATTTTGACATATAAAAACAGCGGATACTATCCTGTCACAGTTGCTTGGTTTCCCTTACAGACCCGTAGAATTCCTGTGCTGTGAGCTACCTGAAGGAGTGTAAGCTATTTCTTCCTTCTTCCACCCCGAGAGCGAAAGTCGAGGGAGCCAGATTCTAGTTATCCTCAATTTCCCGCTTGAGCGCATCTCGACGGTAAACAAGCTCGGGACACGGAAAACGGCAGAATTTTCCGGCAAGAAAAATACTTTAAAAGGAGGTGCACAAATTTCACGAACGCTATGTGGCATTGCTATAGCTACGTAATCCGGTCCGCTGTGTTATACTGTTCCTCTGAACTGTGTATGTAGATTTTATAAATCGTGAAGGTTATTGATTTCATGTTACCAGCTTGAATGATTTTTGCGATGGCGATGTATGACAAACTGGAGTGTTTTCTTGAATATACGCCATTGTTAGCGAATTTTGCAGAGTCGCAGCAATCTCAAGGTACATAAATGGCCTAAGTACAAGAAAATGAGAGAGAAAAACAGAAACAAACGAAGAAAGCCGAAGATGGATCTTGTTAAAAAGTAGGAATACTGTCGGTGTTTAATGAAAAACATTTTGTTCTGACTGCTTTGACTGTCATTTTATGGTGTTTTTGGTTTTCGTTCCACAAAAAGTTTAGTACTTATAGATGCATACGAAAGGGGTGTGTCGAGGACGATGAAATAAGCAAATAATGCTAGTAAACATGTTCCGGAAACAAATGGTTTTCCCAATATGATATTACATGTTACGACAGGAACGCTATAATACCAGTTTTCCCGAGGATCGAAACGGCAAATTGCTGCACATGGGAACGAAAACATTACAACAAGTGTTCAAAAATTGGCGCCGTTCACGTGAAGGCAGGCTTCAGCTTGTCATCGCATCGATGCCCGTACACGGTCAGAAATTCCAGGTGTGTTACGAATGCAGTGGCAATCACTCACAATGTGTACCTGTAGTTCGTGGACACTATCAACAGAGCTGTTATACACCAAACCTTTTATGTATCCCCAGACAAAAAATCCAATCGGTTCAAGTCGGGGGACCTGGGAGGCCATGGCATTGGCAAGCCACGACCGAGACACCTGTTGAACAAACGTGCGACGTGTTCCCGAACAGCCACTTAGAAATGTGCCGGAGCACCGTCATGCATGCCTGGTATAGACGGCAGTAACAGTGTTGCAACATTGCCAAGTTTGCACGTGTCCATACATCGTAACGAGAAAACCTTCGTTGTCCGGACCTATGTTAATTAGCATCATTTGTTAGTTCCATCGTCCTCGACACATCCCTTTCGTTCGTACTTATAATTACCAAACACTCTGTGTATTTTGGAATCACCATTACATTTGTTGACAACAGCAACTTCTGGCTTCCTTGGTTAGTTATTTGTATTTCTATTTATTTGCTCTTTTTTTTCGTTGATTAGCAAGCTTGGGTTTTCTGCTATTCGGAAATATTCGCTAAGAATAGCATTTATCGAACTAAACATAACCGTTTGTCAATTTGGTTTTGTCGTGAGATTCCATAATTGATTTCTGGAGACTATTTTTTTTTTTTTTCGATTTCCCTAGATGTTTTGTACTTAAAGTGTATGAAAAAAAAAATTTTTTCCGCTACTGTGGTAACCAAAAATACCTCTAGGAAATACTAACCTATCGAGGCCGATTTGTTTTTCAGTTTAATTTTTTACATTTTGTTGTGCGTCATAAGAGTTACAACTATGTTTTAAAAGTAATTGATGCATTAAATTCTGGACGACGCTTGCCGTGTTTATTTATGGATGTTTTCCACAAATATATTGTTGCATGCTGTGTTTCTGAGGGCCGGGCGGTTGGAAGCTGTGTCGAAACACCTTATGGATTAGCCCATGACTCACAAGCCAGATGGCTATGTGGTGGAAGTCACGCCGAACTACGTCATAGAGACCTGTTTCAACTGTGCCTTAACCCTACGAGACCGGCCTACGAGGCTCAAGTCACGTCCCAATCATGATGTAATGTATATTTTTAGATCCCTGTAATTCTGTGATTCCCCGGAGTTTGACTGAGTATATAAGCTCGAATCAACAGATTTGTGGAGAGTCCGCTATGGACAACGAGGAGGTGGGCGACGGGAGTCGAACCGAAGACCTCCAGAGTAAAGACAGTGGTGCTCTCGGGGTGCTGCGCAGCACATGGTGAGCCGTCACTACTTCGGACATTGTCACTATTTGAAACATTGTTGAT
Source organism: Medauroidea extradentata (assembly GCA_003012365.1). Taxonomy (NCBI): domain Eukaryota; kingdom Metazoa; phylum Arthropoda; class Insecta; order Phasmatodea; family Phasmatidae; genus Medauroidea; species Medauroidea extradentata. Next base: position 5,850 of record PNEQ01132399.1, read on the forward strand.
TGAATTTATGACTGAAATTTTGTTGTGATTTGTGATATTTGATTGATGGTAAATATTTTTGTGCTTTGATTGCCAAAGTTAATTATCGTATCTGTGGCACAGTAGTAATTGTGTGCATAACTAAGGGTGTTGTGAAAGTTATAGTGGATTGCTGTTTTGTGAGCGTTTTTAGCTAGTAAATCAATAGCTTAATTCAACTATTTTATTTCTAATTATATTACCTCCATCCCAAAGAGCTCAGAGAATTACATACATTTAAGTTTTTTGTAAACATGTTATAATATTCTTGATTTTTTTATTTGTTCCAAATAGTGTTCAACTAGAGAAGACATTGTCAATTGTAAGTTAATTCGTATAAGACAAACTTGTTAAGCGCACATTTTTTTTTAATGAGAAGTCAAATTCAAAATTTCACGTATTTGGTGACGTAAATAAAATAAGCTGGCTAATTTACATAAAATTAGTAAGTCATTGCATTAGAATAACTTAAGCGTTTGAAATTCAACAGGTACTAAAAATGTAGCTATAAGACATAGCAATTGTATAAACTGAGTACTGCTTACAATTTTCTGTGAGCCATTACGCCTCCATCTTTAATATTTTGGATACGGAAACTTCCATGGAACTAAAAACTAGTGTAAACGTTTTAGAACTCTCAAAACTTTACTTCTATAGCCCTAATAAGAATATTATTTTATTATTATAAGTGTTGGGAAGTGCTCACTTTAAGGTGAACCACCTATAAGAGCGCCGCCTACCACGTGTATCAAGTGTATTGCAATGTGTTCGTAAAGACTGTAAAGTGAGCACTGCTTCAGCCATTTTGAAATGGCCTTTAATATTTTTGACCAGAATACTTCATTGCAACAGAAAACTAGTGTAAACATTCTCCCCAATCTCAGAACTTAACATATTTGGCCCAAATAAAATACCATTTTTAGATATTAAAAGTGTTGGGGAGTGCTCAGTTTAAAGTGAACAAACTAAAGATAGATTTATTTTGTAACGAAACTTTTCCACGTGTGACCATTGTGGCAATGTATGAAAAGAAAACAAACTTCGTACAAAGATAATGGTAATTGCTAAGGCACCATGCTCATTAAAAACATTATTTCTAAGCCCTCCAGCATATCTAAAAACATCCTTATCAGACTCTCGTACTTCAAGATGTAACTAATAACTGGATGTGTGTGAAACTCGGATAGCAAAGTGCTCTGAATTTTGCTGCAGACATTTCACCAATCCATTTACAAAGTCAACCTCTTAAAATCCCATAGTAAATACGGATCGGCGGGTATCTTGCACGCTAGTTCGGCGCTGGCTCGCTGTGGCGATGTGGCATTTGATGTGCACTTCAAGGTCGCTCTTATATCTTCTGAGCCTGTAATGCGCAAGTAGTCGCGACCTTCGGTGATAATGATGTTTTAAGTAATGCATACGCTCATGTACTTGATTGGCTTGTTCTAAGTGCGTATATGGTGCTCACAATGTGCAGAGGATAGCAAGAACAATGACCGCCAATAACGCCAGATTCTGCGGGCACATAAGACAGTATGTGATATTTTTTAAATGTTTAATGCTATGGGACTTTACAATTACAATTTGTTGGTTTGTGGACATACACCATTGTTGTTCTTGTTTTGTTGGTCAAACTTGTGTTGAATGACAAAGTAAAAAAAAAATATACAGACATGAAACACGCATAAAAACAAAAAAATGCAATCCCACAGGAATTTTGTCAGTTTTTTAATTATTAATTATTTAAAAAAACTGATATAATTCCTCTGGGAATGCTTTTTTGTTTTTGTGTGTGTGTGTCTGTTTTTGTTCTTTTTTTTACTTTGTCATGAGTGAGATAGTTTGGTCAGCGCTTAACATCAAGGCCTTTAGCGCCGGTGAGGGGTGACATGAGGTTAGTATGGAGCAGCGCCGGAATGAGAGGGCGGGGGAAACAGGAGATTTCCGAGAAGACTCGCCGACCAACGGCATCGCACGGCACGATACCCATACGCGAAAATCTGGGGACCGACCCCGACGGGAATCGAACCCGTATCGCCTTGGTGAGAGACGAGGGGTCTGACTTTTCGACCACCGCGGCCCCCCGTATACTTTGTCTTTTAACACAAGTTTGATCAGCAAAACATGAGCAATGGTGTATGTCCCCAAACCAATAAATTCTAGTCCACCTAGTATTATACAAGGGCCATACAAGTCGCGTCATTACTAAACACGCCTTCATTTATTTATTCAGTCATAACAATGCGGACCATAATTTTGGTACAAACATGTTTTCTTGTTTAATTCTGGCACAGAACTACCTAGCTTACAATATTTGGTAGAGAACCGGGATTTCTGGGACCGTGTCTCAAATTTTATGTTAGCAGTGAAACTAATGTTTGCGTTTCTTATTTAACGAATTCCGTTGCATATTAAAGTGGAACTAACAAGAGTGTCAGTACGAAATTCGTTACGCGTATCATATTTTCTCGAATAGTTGGTATCATTATTTATAATTCTAATCACATTAACTCAAGTTCACATACGAGCTTTGCCTACTATGGTGTCAGAGGTCTAAGCAAGAATAGAGACTTACGTGTTAAATTATATTAGGTGGAGCTCAATCATGTGTCACGACATCGCCTTCGTAATTTATAATTTTCTTCACAGAGAAGAAAAAAGTGTTGCTATAGAAATAAAAATGTTGAAGTGAGTGTTTTAGAGTGTTTTCGACATTTGTTGATAGTTTTCATGGTATTAAAAACAGCTGAAATATCCTGTTCCAATGTAGAATACATCTAGGTGAAGAAAAAAGTCAGCGGTGGAAATATGTTACTTCAACGGGAGACTAAAGCTACACCATATTTACGTAAAAACATAATATTACGAAGCTCTCTGGATTATCATAATTGAACGGAAGTCATATATAATTCTCTGTTATTTTGTTTGTGGAGAGGTTTTACGATATGTACCACATATTTAAATGCATCATGCAGATTTGTAGCATTTTTAGAACTGAGTGTAAATGCATAGTGCAAGTCAACATCAGATATGTCATTTTATGAATGTAGGTATAGTTCGTTACAAATTACCAAGTCGCCTCTTCCAGTTACTTTGCATAATGAAGAGTTATGGCAACTATTCTCGTACGTAGCTAATTAATTCACTGCGGTGAACTACTAGCATAAACGCGCTGACACATCCCCACAAATCCCTGAGGAAACAGCCCGCGTTAGCTGTCGGTTCAACGGACGCGCGCAGCGCAGGGACGGACTGAATAATTGGGGGGCGCTGATCAAGACAAACAGCGTGCCGACAAAACGCGAGCTACCTCTCTCTCTCGCTCTCTCTCTTTCACTCTTCCTCTCTGTAACTCTCGTTCTGCTTTAACGAAACTAGTCATGCGCGTAGAATAGCCAAGTGTATTGTCCGTTACAAACTCGAACACACAAGCCAGCTAAATGGAGTAATAAATCAGCGACGTAGTGTCACAGCTAGTATCTGGAGACAAGACGTCTACACCCTGGTCCAACAATTAGTTAATTTTCAACAATACATCATAGATAGTTGCACGTCTAGGATTACAAAGTCACTTATGAAATCATTTAGAACATACCTTCTGTAACGCGAATTACTATGGCAAGTAACACAAGTATACTATGGCAATTAAGTTATTTGCAATAGTAATTTGAGAAAAAATTGCGAACTATGATATGAAACATAAAAATATCTACTTAAGAGGGCGTGGTACATAATTCAACATTAAAAGCATTAATCTATAACTGTAGGTTTCTTGAAGCCAATTTGCGAATATTAATCAATAACAATCTTAGGCAATAGTTTCAGCCAACGTTTTAAAGAAAATTGTTTCCAGTGTTAAGAACCTCTGAGGTACAATCTCTGACGCCGGAACCTCGTGCACTTAACTGCGGCGCAAGACATCGCGCGGAACGAATTAGTAATTCTGGATAAATATTTACTCATAAAGTTGGCGAATACCATTATCTAGGATTGTCATTGAATATTTTATCCATATTGGCTTCGAAATCAATTTGTTTTTTCAGCGTTTATTTATCTACTACGCACTCTTAAGGGCGTTCCAGAAGGAAAAAAAACATAATTTTATATTTGTATTAAACAATGCTAAACATTTCACTTGGTAGTACATTATCGTCTGACAAAAAAATTATCTCAGCTAGTTTTCCCATAATGGCATTTCGATGTCAAAATTTGCATGTTTTTAGTTTATACACCCCCCCGAATAACAATCAACATAATGGAACGAAGTAATTCACAGTTAAAGTACATGTCACTGGCTGGGGCTTTACGTATATAAAAACATATTCAAGCAATATTTTTTTTTTTTTTTTTTTTTTAATTTCTGAAATTGGAATTTTTTTGCTATATTTAGAAATTTTTAAATACAAAAATATTATGTATTTGGTTTTTATGTACTTAAAGCCCTAGCCCGCGATATGTTATTTTGCTGTAAATTATATAGTTTAAATATCTTGATTAGTTTTTGAGGGGTGTATGAAATAAAAACATGCAAATTTTGACTTTGAAATACAATTATGGGAAAACTGGCATTTTTTTTAGGATAATGTACTCCGAAGTAACGTCTATAAAAGTTACATGGTTTCACACAAATATAAAATTATGACTTTTTTCCCCACTTGAACGCAATAAAGGGGAGTGTTTGGCAATTTTCTAGTATTTTTCAATGTTTAGACACAACCAGTGGCAAAGCGTGAAGTGTTCTAGGGCAAGCGGTGATTAGCAGTGACTGTGTAGAACACTCAGTTTCCTGTGGAACCATTTTACTGGTAAAGGGACAGGTGCATTCCTCAGCCAGTAGAATGTAAGAGGCGAGGAACTAGTTTTCAGTAATACATAGGGACAGGAATTTTTTTGGTGAAAATATTTTTGCCCCACTTTGTTTCATTGCCTTACGTGCACACCTGCAGCTCAACTTTATAGCAATTGAAAAGAGTATTTTGTGCTAAGTTGTTATTCATTTGACTGTGCCAATCAGTATACGGACAACTGCGACACATCACGTCTGTGATTGCGGGTTTAACCTCAAGACGCTGGGTGTTATAATATCCAATCACTAACCGCAAAGCCGAGATGCAGGTGCGCACGTAAGTCACTGATACAAAGTGCTGCAAAAATCTTTTCGCGAAATTTCCTATCTATAGTATTACACGTAGGTCTCAGCAACACAACTGTAACCTGCTCAAAGTGTATAGTAGGATATCATACTGCTTACCTTGGTACATGTCCACTCTTCGCCACTGACCACAACATTTATTCAGGTTGTATTATAAAAAATTTGTCTTTGACAGTACATAGGCTATATTATTTATAAACTGCTTAACATAAATAATAGTGGAATTTTTCATAAAATTTGTCATTTAGATTCATTCAAATAGATTAATTTTCCAGAATGTTTACAAGTCCACTATAAGATAAACATACAACACTATTGTGATCTCCAAAATTCATCACAAATATCTTCTTTGCCTCAACATTGCCACATTTATTTAAACAAATAGTTTAAATCAGACGTTATTGCAGAAAACAGATAAATAAAATTTAGCATCTCCCCTTAGTAAAACTAACACCGACTGACAGAAACGGACAGCCTAAGCCAGTGGGTCTAGAAGCATGATATTTCACGTAGTAGTTACTTAAATAACTTAGATGAGCACCAAGAAAGGTTTTTTTAAAAAATCGTCATATGAGGGGGTTAAATAAGGGATGAAATTTTACATGAGAAACTGCACAGCGCCTATGGCGCAACTGCAACGAACAGGCATGACTGGAAAACTAT
>PNEQ01132399.1:11782-23712 GCA_003012365.1 Medauroidea extradentata
TGTTTTATCTGACCAGATTCCAGTTTTGGAATTTCATGTTGTGTATGTATCCTGATGACTAAAGCATACTCTGCTTATTTATGTTTTCTTGTCTTATTTTTACTTTTAGTTTTCTTGTGACAGTCATTTATTTCGCAATGGAGTATGTCCATACAAACAAATCCAGTCATGCACTCCCATTGCACAGTTCTTTCAAAGAACAGGCATGGTCCATTATTTTGGATACGAGTAAACTTCAGTTGTTTATTTTTAATAGACTTAATTTTTTTCTCTAGCGGGTGCCATTTCGGCTCACGATCGGCAGATGGATACCTGACTGTGTAAATGTTAAATTGTAAACGCTTCGCGGAAGGATACACAATGGGCTAAAAGGTGGAACTAAGCAGAGGGCTTTCACGAGTGATCAATTAACCCTGGAGGCCGCTTAATTAACCGTGGATCAAACGTAATAGGGTCGTGCACGAGCAAATTGAAGGAGGTTAGATCATTAGAGGTTGAGAGATAAGCTAATGCAAATTCATGATCACAAACTTGTACATCATGTAAGCTGACTTTAAACACTTTCAAATAATGCTTTCTAAACTAATTGGGTAAGTACAATGTTGCACAGCCATATTAATTTTACAGTATTTTCCCCAATTCAAGTATTTCTGAAAGCGTGTCAATAATTTTGACATTTCGCTACCTAGATAATGAATTATAGTCATATTATCTGGCATTTGTCGGAAGTTAAGAATGATTGTTCTATTTATAGAGACCGGAAAAATTCGCGGGTTTCTAGGAAATGTAAGCTATCCTCCGAGACGATCTGTTTACTCAAGAAGCCAGCAGCTTAACTTTCAACAATTGTAAGATATTATTTAGTTCATATTTTATCTAAAAATGTAACAAGGCGTAGTAGGCTAACATTTGGGGCATGAACAATCAACGTCGGCACACCTTCAGGAATGCTTGCACAGGGAAAAATAATGTAAACTATGTATGGCCATGCACATTTGTCCTTAAATTATTTTTGTTAAACCGCAGGTGGTTATTGTTTGTTTACTGTTACAATTCTTTGTTTCGTAGTTGCAAAATAAGTACGTATCTTCGTGTTTAAAATAGATTTATGAGTATCAAAATAAGTACGTATCTTCGTGTTTAAAATAGATTTATGAGTATACATAAACTGAACAGTACATGCATATTAAAATATAATGTTAAATTTACACGTTCTATTGCAGTGTGTTGAAAGATTTCCTCTTGTTTATTTGTGCCAGTTCCCTAATAATAATGATCTTGTGAAAATTCACTGAATTCTACTGTGTACTTAAAACGAATCAAAATGGCGCAACTGCAACACGGACTCGCATTCGGGAGGACCTTATTACAATCCTCGGCTCCGGCCATCCTGATTTCAGTTTTCTATGGTTTCCCAAAACCACCCCAAGCGAATGCTGGGATGGTTCCTCAATAAAGGCCATGGCCGACTCCTGTTATTGTACCAAATTTTGTCTCGCCGTTTCTAATGATGTCGATGAGACGTAAAACCACTTTACTTTACTTCTGTGTACTTGAAGTACATATGGAGAAAATTATACAATAACTAACACTAGAACTATTTTGTATTATCCAGGCGTACTAAAAAAATTTAGAATTCTGTTTGCAGGCAATTTTGAACATTTCTTAATAATTCACTTATATAACTACCAACGGTTTTCAGAAGTCCCCCAAGAAGCACGATACGTAATTACAAATGTAGATGGGGACAGTTTTCCTTGTGATAAGGAAACTCGGCGTGTGATTTTAACAAATTACAACATGCAAACTGTTTTATGGTTTAGAATTCTCAATTAATTAAATTAGTTTTTAATTAATTCCAAGAAGGCCAGAGAAAGTTCCCGAGTCATGCACTGGATCAGAAACATGAGTCAGCTATAATGACCGCTCGTTTCCAGACACCGATCCAAACATATACAAGCGAAACCCATGAAACACATTGGGATGACTTTAATAATAGTTATTGAATGGAAATATTGGTACAATTTGAGCACTCTGCACATAGACATGGTGAGGTGAGCAAGCAGGAGTCGACCTTAATGCCTTTGCATTTCTAAGTCCTTCTATTCAAAGCGGTGAGAGCATGTAGTGAAGTAGTTTCACTGGTGAGACATGAGGTTAGAATTGTACAGCAGCGCAAGTAATGGCGGGGGAGACGGGAGATACCTGACGAAACCCACCGACCAACAGTGTCATGATTCCCACGTGCGAAAATTCGGTTCGACCCCGCTTGAAATCGAGGTGGGTTCCCTATCAACTTCACCAACCGTGGCTCAGTGAGGGCGTGTAAGTATTAAACAATATTATCGCTGCGTGTATAAATGTTACCCAACAATAGTTTCTCCAATTCTCATTTGGAAAATGTACACAAATATGATACAGTTTTTTTTTGCTGGTTTTATAATTGTACGTAGATTTATGATTACATAGTCTGGAGATTAGAAGCGTAAGTGTATAATTTGTACATTTCCAATAACAAATAAAGTATATTAATCAGTTTTCAAGAATACATAACACGCAAAATTCCCACTTAATGTTTTTTTTTCTTAAACTGAAGATATTTCATTACAAAATGCCAATTTAACCATTAACAACCAGTATGCGGTTAAGTTTAATTCTACCCTAGGTTAGGAAAATAACTGAGTGTATTATGGACAGAGTTCGCCAAGGGAAAATTTTTCTACGTTAATTAGGATATGGTCAAATTATGAAATTTATGCTGGCGTTTGTAAAGAGAACTTCGTGTGCAAAGCCGAACATTGCAGAATAAAGAAGTTCTGTTTATAACCAGCGTTTTATATTAGACTCCTTACCAAAACCAGCACAACTGTCTTGCCAAAGTAATTGCACTGAGAAGTTCTGAGCTTCTGGGTTTTAACCGCGTCGTAGGTTGGTTTTTCTTCTAACATTTCAATATTTGTTGCAGCAGACATCTTCAGGAGCAGTCAGGACCAACTGACTGTTGACCTCATACGCCTGGTCTCTTGACTGCTGCTTTTTGATTGGTTGGAGTCGCAGACCAATCACAGGTTGGCTTCCTCCTGATTGATTGGGGGTGTACGCCAGTTCTGAATAGCCTGTGGTTGCTGATCTCGGGTCTCTTTGATTTCTGTAGTTCAGATTTTCTCATGTGCCATCTTCCACGCTGATGGTATTAGGAAGTTTTGAGGATTTCAATCTTCTCCCTTATAGTTCTTGGTTTGACATTGATTATTACGCTGAACCGGCCAAGTTCGATGCTATTTTAGGTTTCCATGGAGTTTTTGTTTATTGCGACTGTTGATGTTCGAATTTGTAGGCCTTGATGTGTTCGTTTACTTTTAGTTATTATTTTCTGCCAGTTTGATTAAAATAAACTTTCCTACATAAACACCGAGCTTCCTCCAGAAGTTAAGTGAAATCATGGAGAAGCCCCATTACAGCAATAGAGTATGCCCGTAATTTCACTTAACATTATTCAATCCCATTGCATGAATCATTCAAAGAAATCGATGCATGCTGAGTCTCACGAACTCGCAGTGAAATGGAAGGAGACTGGATGCTTCCCTGCTGACAGTGCTAGGGGGAGGGATTCCTTTTCCTCCAACGGCCACCGCAACGAATTAACGCACCAGAACGTGCTCTCTAATGGCGAGACATAGAACTGCTCTCCATGTTTGTTTAGAGACGCGTCATCGTCGATGCCCCAGGAGGTCTCGTCCTGTCAGAGGGCATTACCCGAGGCAATGCGGAGCTGTTCTTCGTTGGATATTCCGCCTAGCGGTTACTAACGGCATCAAAAGGTTCACAGAGTACACAGAATTTACGTTGTATTTTTACTCAACATATACATATTTGGAAATCACACTGTTATCAAGATCATCTTTGTAGCAACAAAGTAATAAAAAATATTTACAACACTTTTGTAACATAGAATAAAATATTAAGTGTTTATGGTTGTTGGCGAATGATAATAGTGATTGAAATCCCTCTAGTAAACAGCAAATAGCACAAAGTACGTATAATACTATGCAAATACGTAGCGTACATGTTTTTAATACATGTTTATACATTTTAATGCTATGGAAACCCACAGTATATATGAGAAGCAAGCATTCAAAACCAAACATGTCCAAAAATCTGCATAAGAGTTGAACACCTTTTACACATACATTTGGCAAGTTACACACGAGTATAAACTCAGATTCATTAAATTAAAATACTATACCATTGGATATGTCATAATTCTTCTTAGTAGGCCTAAGTATTATAATATTCCAATTTTTTCAACTTCCTCTGCAACTCGATAAGGTGGAAATGTCTGACTTTGAATGTTTGCTCCACATATGTGTGTGTATGTGTGTGTGCACACTCTTTCTCTCTGTGCGTATACACGGCGTTAATCTGCAAAAAATGTTTTGAAAACATGTACACACTTACAGCTTAGTTATACTTGCTCTTTCCTTCATTTCATTTCCTATATCTCTTGCACTGTATTTCCTTCTATTTCTCTCTCTCCAGCTTTTTCCCTGTATTCCATTTTTATTTCATTATCAATTTTTTCTTTCCTTTTATCTTCCTCATACTTTTTCACCCTATTACTATTCCCTTCTTTGTTTCTTTTATTTTTCTATCTAGCGCAGATGACCTGTGTATCGTTCGCCCAGCCAAAAAACACTTTCTCTTTCTATGTGTCGTCCTTGTCTCTCTCTGTCTGTTCTGGTATGGCAAAGACTACATGAGCGGCCTCGCTATGTTGCAGCCATAGAGCTGGTGGGACCTTCGTACCGCACCACATGTACCATCCTCACCAACATCGCCTACTCTGTGGGCCTTGTTCTGCTCGCCTTGGTTGTCTACCTCGTCAGGGACTGGCGCCAGCTCGCACTCGCCACCTCCATGCCTTTCATCGTGTTCTTCCTCTACTGGTGGTGAGTCTGCCCACCCTCTCATTTTACTAGCTCACCCTTCGTGTGATGAATATTTAATTTAAACACTATTGAACTTGCTAAAAACTACTCATAGCTAGAGACCTGAAAAATTCGCGTTTTCTTTTACGCGCAAGCTAGAATTCCAGCAACTATATGTCTGTATCACGTTTACAATTGGCCGTTGACTTACTCGATACTTCCTGGAAGTAGCTGAGTAAATAATTAACTGTAACTGAATACAGGCCCATTTCACTGCGTCAGCGAGCAGCTAATAAACAGCTGCTGTCTGCACGATTTCACGTGTATTCTTGGAGGCTATCCTTCAGGTCAGTGAACCCGCGAATTTTTCCTGTCTCTAATTATAGCACTTAAATATTATAGGAATTCCTTCGGATTTTGTTCTCAATTGTAATATACGCATTACTTGAGGCGCTCATGAAAATTCATGAGGGTAGAGTAGGTCAGGCGAAATTTCAAGTTTTCGCTGTTGAAATTTTACCCCGGGTAAGTTTGTCTGTGTTCAAAATCTCAACTGATGGTCTCTCGGTCAGCTACTTAAACCAATATTATATTTAAGTGTAAACATATCGTGTAAGTAATGTACAGAGTATGTAGCATTTAGCAAATATTTGTCATTTAGAAAATATGTAGCTTGTTTTTTAATTCCCAGTTATTTTTAAACCTTGAATAGCTTCGCAGGAATCAACAAACCCTAGTTATCTACAAAACCTGACCTACCGCACTCCCAGCGAGTGAGTTTTCATAACCGCCTTTGATATTACTTTAAACGGTGAGCATTTGTTTACTGTCTTAAAATGTTATTTTCATAATTAGTAAGATTTTATTTGTTTATGAGTATATACCTACACATTTCTCTTCATTATTTGGCGACAGCCTGTCACCATGTATTGATCCGAATGTACATGCCTGCACTTACAGTCTTTTCTATTTAACAAATAATGAAGAAAGTGAAGATGTTACATTTCAAAACTTAAGGCAGCGAAGATGCTACAGTTTAAAGAGTGCGTGGTAGATAAATAAACGCTGAAAACATCAATTGATTGCAACGCTTGTTGCAAAGCCAATACGGATAAAATACTCAATGACAATCCTAGATAACGGTATTTGCGAAATTTATAAGTAAATATTTATCCAGAATTACTAAATCTCTTGCGCCGCAGTTAAATGCACGAGGTTCCGATGGCAGAGATTGTGCCTCAGAAATCCGTCACACTGGAACAATTTTATTTAAAACGTTGGCTGAAACTATTGTCTAGGATTGTTAATGTTTAACTTTCGCAAATTTGCTTCAAGAAACCTACAGTTATAGATTAATACTTTTAGCGCTGAATTACGTACCACGCCCTCTTAAATACATGTTCTTTGTTGATGTCATGAATTACCAAATAAAACGTTGATGCAGAGTTTTAAAAATAATTTAATGTTAAAATTTTGCTAAGGAAACATTAAATAATATTATACAATTTGCACCAAGGAATCGAAGTCGATGTCGAACACGATTATTTAGTAGCCTATTTGTAGCTCACGACCCCAAACACGTAATGTCAGGTTTGTCTTCATGGCGCAAGACCAACGGTTTTTAAAAATCCCCCAAGAACTACGATACGTAATTACAAATATGGATGGGGTCAGTTTTCCTTGTGATAAAGAAGTCAAATCTCAGACTCAAACCTCTCAACAACAATTCTAATTTTTCTTATTTACAAGCACGGCCGTAGAAGAACAGGTCTGGACACTCGCCTGGAAACTTGACCCCATTGTTGTTTGGCTGCAGTTCACCAAGTTACCGATGATATTGTGTTTTATTGGCGCTGCAGTTAGGGCGGTCGGACTCAAACTCCGTCCACTTCCCTCCCACTAAGATAAACAATTTGTCAATACGTATTTTTTATCAATTTATGAAATACTTCCTTCGCCCACAAATTTAAGAAAATGCTCCAGAAATCTTTTTTTTCCTTATAATGTTAACAATGGAAAAAAAGTGGGCGGAGTTTGAGCCCGACCGCCCGGATTACAGCGCCAAAAAGTACAACATTCTCGGTAACTTGACGAACTACAGCCAAACAACAAGGGGGTCAAGCAAAATACATTGTTAGATAGGCGAGTGTCCAGACCTGTTCTTCTACGACCGTGTTTACAAGCAACGAAATCGTCATCAGACATTTATTCCAATATTTTTTTTCTAAGAGAACAAGTGAATACAGTGGAAGGTTCTGCGCGACTTCATTATTTTGGCTACAGTTGCAGTTACTGTCAAAATCGTTTAATATACGTGTTCACCCGCATATTCATTTCCTTCCTAATTACCACATTATAATTTCGTACAGAGAATATTATTCTTCGATGCTTTCTTAACGAAGAAAGTAGGCTAAATTCATTTCAAACAATTATTTACAGTGTTGTACCTACATAAAATAACCATTTAAAAGTAGCTTATAAGTTATAGCGTTGTCAGAATCTCTATATATAAAAATGAATGCTGACAGACAGACTGACTGACATATCAAACTGCAGCCCAAACCACTGGACATAGAATTATAAAATTTTTGTGGGGGTTCTCCTCAGGTCGTAGGCGAGCACTAAGAAGGGATTTTTTTTCGAAATTCGACCTCTAAGGGAGTGAAAAGTGGTGAAATGTGTTTCCGAAGAAACGTCGATAGAGCTCAAACCCGAAGACCTGTCATCGTGATTTTTACTTTAATAGGACACTTGTAAAAATGCATATTAGCCAATTAAACGATTTTTCGAAATTCGACATTTAAGGGGGTGAAAGACCTTAAATGTGTTTCCAACCAACTATCGATATCTATCAAACCCTTCGGGATAGAAAGTTGATATTCACTTCAAAATATTGCTTACATAAATACCCAAAAAGCAGTTTTAGTTTTTTTTTAATTCGACCCCCAGGCAGTAAAAAGGGGCAAAATGTGTTTTTTATGAATCGTCTATATCTTTGAAACACATTTGACTATCGTCGTGATTTTAACTTTAATTGGTTACGTATACAAATGTCTATGACAGGACTCAAAGGCGTTTCTAAATTCTTTAATTAAGGGGATGAAAATACGTGAAACGTGTTTTCGATTATCCTTCCATATCTATCGAATCAATCAAGATATCAAAGTGCTCTTTGCTTTAAATTGGTGCTTTTGTAAATATCCCAAGTACCATTTAAAATATATTTTACGAATTCGGCCCTAAACTGGTTAAAAATAGCTAATGTGTGTTTTCGACTCACATTCGATACATATCGATCCCATAGCTTTTTATATGGCGACGTAATTTTTGTTTAGGGTTGATGCTTACTCAAATACCTAAAAAGTGATGTCAAGAATTTTCGAAATTCGTCACCTTAAGGACGTGAAAAGGGGTGAAAAATGGTGAAAAGCGTTTTCAATTAATCGTCGATATATCTTGAACCCAGCGGACTAATGTTGTGTTTTTTACGTCCACGAGATACCAATAAAGTATTCTAAAACGTGATTCAAGGGTTTTTCGAATTTACTCTCTTAGGTGGGGTGAAATGACCTTGAAAGTGTTTTAGATAAATCCTCGATATCTATCGAACCCGTCGAGATTTACAATTCATTCTTGCTTCAGGATGATGATTACAGAAATTATCGCAAAACGGTTTTAAGATTTTTCGAAATTCGATTTCTCAATACTGTGCAGTGGTCATATGGTTTTTTTTATGAATAATCTATTTTGATTCGACTGAACGTGCTAGCGTCGTGATTTGCACTTCAATTGGATACTATACAAATGTCTAAGATGTGAATTTAAAACATTTTGAAATTCGACACCCAAAAGGGTGAAAAAGCACAAAAATTTGTTTTCAATCAACTCATGACATCTATCTAACCAGTAGAGATATTGAGGTGTTTTTCGCATCAGAGTGATACGTACGTAAGTATTTAAAAATTATGTTAGTTCCTTTTCACTTTATAAGATAACTTGATCATTACTAATAAAACTTAGTTTGTAAACGTACAAGGTAGACGAACCGAAAAGCAAGTACGAGCAGCGAGAAGTAACTTATACACGAGTTTCACTCTACGGTAACCTATCGAGACCATGGAGGTATTAGTCTATGGAGTAGAAGCCTTTGAGCAAATTTGTAGCCGGCCAACAGACGACGTTTAAAGACAAGGATAGAGCTAGTGGTGGCAAAAACATGTAAATATAGCATTGAGCTGAATGAAAATGTTTTAGTTTTTTGTTAACTACACATTATGATGAAAGTTTGTGCAGTTCTTGGCCTTACAAACATATTCGATCGTTGCGGAGGATTATCTTTTAACAGGTAGGAAACTTTTATTTAAATTCATCAAGTTTATAAAGTACATACACACAGCGAGAGCTAATTAGGTTTTTGTTTATATTTCTGAAGCAATTGTAAACTGTTGTGTACGATTCAAATAGAAAATTTGCGCGAATTTTTGTAAACAATTACATAATTACATTGCTTTCTGCTATTGTTTTGCCATCCAAAATATGGCGACTCGTGAAAAATAACGTCCTGCGCAAGCACAGTTCGAAAATGTTCGAAAATGATCGGCTTCACATGATAACTATTAAAATGTACGGCAGCTGCCACTCCATAGACTAATACCTCCATGATCGAGACGTGGTGTTGTACAACCTCTATGAGCCCAGCAGAACACAAATAATTAATTTTTTTTATAAAGTTTTATTTTCATGAATTATTTCGACGTTACGTGACGCAGTTGTTTGTCACTCAGGTCTAAATTCCGGGAGATTCTGGGCTCGAATTCCGTTAAAAGCTGCGTGCAAACGTTCAATTCTGACACACAAAAACTACAAGGCAGATCGAATTAGTGCAATTTACATGTAGTTGTTTAAAAGGGGTAAAGTTGCAGTTCGCTTTCCACTTAGGTTCCTCTACAATATCAGCTGACATATCGTCAGTATACTGCCAAAAGTGATTAAGTCATAAATGCTATTTCGTTTGAAAACAGTATTTAATTGTAGATATTAACAAAAATTTGGTATTTTACTGTACTATGACACAACAGTACGAAACGACGAATAGACTTTAAACTTGGGCAATTGTTCGTGAATAACATATAGTATATAGACTACATATTCCTAGCACTTTTATAATATTATCTCATTTTGACTTTGTCACTTTTGGCAGTAAACCGTCGATATTATCATCTCACTAATCTCAGGTTTGCTGCACCAAATACGTTTCCGCGAAACCTTTACCCTTTGAAACTTTGTAATGTCAATAAAGTTAAAGTGAATATTTTAAAAATGTATAATTGAGGGCCCCGTCACCCGTGGTTGTGCACAGGGTAAACATATGTTTTTCATTCGATTAACCTCTTATCTTAGGTGTCTGTAATCACCCGACAACGTCAAATTGGCAGGGCTATAAATAAGGCCCAGGCGAAGTCGCTGTTAGTGGCAGGGACAAACTTAAGACTGCTTTTCGCGTGGACAGCAATAGCTACTTATCCTGCTGCAGAATTAGTTCAACTAGCCGCTTGGACATTCTAACACTTGATGACTGAAGTACCAATCTTGTGTACAAAAAGGTTTTTAAATTAAAGTAAATATTATCAGTTACTAGAGATGATCGGTATTTAACGAAACCGTTATTAATAACGGTTATTAGAAAATAACCGTTTCGTTCTTGGTTATCGCTTCAGAATAACGGTTATCGGCATCTTTCCCGTCGGTCGGTTGTTGGCTCTCGCACACAGCACAATCTAGCGACGAGTATAGGTACTTTGTCAATAGCTACGCTGCTTGATAATATGTATCTCGAGTGTTTCATTTTATTTTCACAAGCGAGTATAAAACGGAAAGTATTTCAGAAATTCGCAAAAAAAAAAAAAAAGTCCTTAAAACCAATGTAAACAATTTAGCGCATTAAAGAAATTAGTTACGTGTGAGATCTCGACGAAATATTTTTATGAAAACAATTTTTGCGCCCACCGAATAATCAGTTATATTTCGTTTTTCTAGACACAGTTATTGTTTCTTGAAGAGTGTGGTTGTAATACGGTTATCAGTAACCATTTAACCATTCTGTTCCGAGATAGTTCTGAGGTACGTCACAGTTAAAAACAGTTCCTATAACTGTTACGCCCGACAATAGTTCTTGGTTCTCGTTCGTTCTGTTTCGCGATTAAATAACCGTTCTAAGTACAGCGCGGGTATTCACGTTCGCAGTTCTCGTTATTTGTTTGTACCATCTGTATAACCGAATGTAGGCAAACTTTTTTACACGTTAAAATTATTCATTACCAACTTATAAGTACTGACTCAGACGTATTTTTATGTAGATTTAAGCAGTAAACTATTAAGAATGGTTGAAATAAACGTCAGCAGGAAAACAATATAAATTCGTAATTTTGAAAGGAATTTTCTGTTTACGAGTGATTGATGGTGTGTGTGACAGCTGAAAATGAATGAAAATTAAAAAAAAATAATTTCTCTTGTTTTACTATCAAACAAAAATGTTTCAAGTTACGTTCAGTAGCGCACTAGAGCAGCGCAGCGATGGTATTATGGCTGTAACTCGACGAGATGAGATGTCAGGCTACTCGTGCGTCATCTATTGAGTGAAATAGTAACAACACAATCTTGTGTCGCTGCCCGATAGGTGTCGCCACTACTCTAAGTTGATGGTTATTAAATAACCAGTTTTTCAAACAATCTCAGCTACCATCAGTTATCGATTCTAGTTCTCGGTATCTGCGGTAACGAAGGCCACCTTCCGTTATTCACGAGAGAGTGTCGGCTTGACCGTCGTAGCGAGCGGACGTACGTGTTCGTGCCAGCGCGCAGAGCACCAGCGAGCTACGCACGCAAACAGCGACTACACTCATTCAGCTATTAACAGCGTAAGTATTGCTCTTATTAGAGCTGTTGCACCCAGGAGAGAAGTAGACCGGTCTGGGGCATAATTTTCTTGCCACCAACCTCTAT
>PNEQ01132400.1:0-23609 GCA_003012365.1 Medauroidea extradentata
TCGTGTTCCTATTATAATTAAAACGTTTCATGTATTTCAAGCTGTGTGATGGCTCTACTGGCGTAAATCTGTATGTATTCTGTTCACAATATACTAATGTTTTGGTAAAACTGATTTTTGCTTATTTATTTAGAATTGAGTCTCCCACGATCTCGGGCTTAACCCGTCATTATAACTTGTGTTGCGATACGCAGCACACACTGTTGACAGTTCCCTTGTAGTTTCCGCACAAACAGATGGTCCCATCCTTTTTTAGAACCTGGATCACTGGTGTTGCCCACATGGAAAAAGAAACTGGTTCGTATACTCCTCGTTGCACTAACCTATCAATTCATCTGCACACTTTCTCTCTCAAGGCAAACAGAACAGGTAAGTATTTTTAAATGCTGTGTTACAATCTTGTGGAACCGCTATACTGACTTGTGGACCAGCATATTTGCCCAGATTGTCAGCATCAAACACTAATGGTTATTTCTGCACAGTCATTGCTCATTGCAGCCCAGTCTTCCTGAACTTTATTTAGCCCTACCAGTCTAATTCTAAGCGGTGCCCGCCAATCACGTCCCAGCAGTCTTCCACTACCAACAACTCATGCTGCACTGCCTTGCATTCCTTGAACTGTACAGTTACCTTTGCATCCCTAGTACTTTCAAATGTTAACTGGACCGTGTGCGTAACACAATATTTTCTTTTTTCAAACGTGGCTCATCAGGCCAAAATGATTTGTATGTGTGCCAGCTAATAATTAAGCAACCTGCTCCAGTGTCAATTTCCATGGCCAATGGTTGGCCATTCAGCAGAATATTGATGGACAATGACTTTCTGAGCCTTTGCGGTGATTGTATGTTGTACAATAGTTATTCTGCAACCATATTCCTTTTTGCCGTACCCAATTCCACATGTTGCACTTCCTATACTGAGTCAGCTTGCTCCCGCTCTTGCCCACCAGAGCTTGACATCTGCTTCTTTTTAGTTAGACATGCTCACTCAATGTGACCTCTATTTCTACAGAACCAGCAAATGGTATTTATGTGTCGGCATGGGTCGGCTACATGGTTACCACTGCACCGCCAACATACAGAATTTCCTCTTGTTTCCATATCTTCTTTGCTTTGCCTTTCTAGTGTTGCATCACTAGCACCGGATAAGGCACTCATAACCTAACTTGCTACAGGCCTACCTGCATTTCCTTTATGCATGCTCTCTGCTCTGCTCACACTACTTGCTATGGGCCTACCTGTGTTCATTTTATGTAAACTCTCTTCTACTCTCATACTGCCACGCAAGTCTGCCATGTTTCTTCCAGTTGCTTCAATTGCCACTTCAATGTCAATTGCCTCTTGAAGGGTTACCTTTTCCTTAACTAACAGAGCCTGTTGCACAGCGTTATCTCTCACTCCACAAACCAGCTGGTCCCGTATAATGTGATCTAAGTCCGGAAAATTGCGATGTGTACCAAGATTACGGAGTTCCGCAACATATACCACAGTTGTTTCCTCCTCTTGTTGGTCACGCTTCAAGAATTTGAAGGTCTCTTGATTTCACTTTGCTTTGGGTGATAATGATATTCGTAAGTGCCGCGAATACGTCCGTCAAATAAGGACTTTGGTGACAATGATGACGTCACAAGACCGTACAAATCTGTCCCGCATACCGTATAAAATACAGTGCGTTTGGCTACAACATCAGTAATGTTGTTCGCGATAAAATAAAATTGAATCCACTCGTGGTACAATTGCTACAATTCCTTCTCCGGCACAAACTCACCTACTGTGTCGAGTAACGCCATTTTCAACACGTTTACACAGTTTTTTACCTCGTAGCCAATCTGTTGTGTATTGGTCATGAGTCCTGCCATTTAGCACTGGCGGTCTGGCACCTGTGAGCCAACCTCCCGCCATTGACCATCCCTATCCACATACACAACACGTACATTGGTACAGGGACACACATGGAACAGGAACAGTTTTTTGGAAAAAAAAAAGTATTTCCTGCACTTACAACAATTTTAAGCACATAGTAAGCAGTGACCTTAAGATTCCACTATACCTCTCATGTACAAATTATTGGTTTTCAAGTGTTAGTAATTGTTTTAAAGTATACAGTAACTAAAAAAATGTTTGCTTGTAGAACCAATTTTATGTAGGCATATATGTTATTTTTTGCATTACTTCTTAAATGAAAATCATGAAGAATGAGAGACTAAAATCAGTAATATTTTTTTCATCACTGTTTACAAATTGGATTCAACGAATAAAGCAAATTTATAACAAAAATGTTAAAGGATATGTGCAGTACATTGGTTGTGCAAGAAAACATTTCTTACTTATACACTAAAACCAATACATATTACGACTTGAAAACCATGAATCTATACATCAGGGATATAGTGAAATCTTAAAAAGTTGTGGGATTAAATCAATGAACGCTTCAACTACTAAATATAATTTACTCTAACCAGAAATACAATAACCAAGTGACAAACTGTACAGAACACTGTATCATGGCACATGTATTAATTAATATTTTTATTCAATATACCTACTCTGTTCACTCTTGGCTGAGTTTTGAAATAAATAAAGCAGTTTGTGAACAAACATTTTCATTGGCTGCTGACCGCTGTGCCCAGTAGTCGTGCATAAGAAATAGTTCCTTGTTAACTACCATGAGCTGGTCAGTTCACCTCCCTATGTGACCTTAATGGTTGCTTCAAGTATGTGACAATAATTTTCCTGGATTGACGTTATTCTGGCTTGTGACTTTGAATAGTGCGCCGTGTGTTAGCCCGCCAATGAACTCATCCCCTCCCTCTCTGACTCTGATGCGCTTTGCGCAGCTTCGAGGATGTTCGGCCGTCTTCGTGCTTTCTCCGTTTACCCCTCCTCTTCCGAGCCTAGGCGTGCCTTTCCGAGCGGTGCTGGGTCACTCTTCCTCCGTCCTTTCTTGTGGGTGTGTTTTACCGACATCTTCGTGGCCGACGCGGCACCGTGCTACCATTCTTTAGTTTATGGTAAGTTTTGTTAAATTTGGGACCTTTTTGCATAGAGTTGGTCAGTAATTTACACTTATCCCTGTGGAATTTGGCGATGCGGTGCCGTTTCGGTCGCGAGGGGATCGGAAGCCCGTTTTTCACATTTGTTAATTACGTGTAATGATTCTATTTGTTCTGTTTTTTGGCTTTGGACATTTTGTGATCAGCCTGAGGGTATTTGATGCGTATTTTGTAACCTTTACCGGTATTAAAATGTGAGTTTGTTAAAATTTAATACTGTTTATGTCATGGTAGTAGTCTATCCCGTGTCCCATTAGAGTGTAAGTACATTGCCTGATGAAGTGAGAGGTGAGGTGTAGTGAGGAAACTGGTGCCTAGTACCGAGTGGTTGTGCTCGTGCTAGATTTGTAGGGATTTGTTCAATTGTGCCTACGAGATTCGGGTACAACCATTTATAAATAAATTTACCCTGCCTATTTACTAATGATTGTTGTTATATAGCATTATTTCATGTACCATTTGTTCGCAATATATATTAATGTGTTAGTAAGTATTTGATTACAATTATGTCAGTAAATGACATGTGTACAGTTGATACATGATTTACCTAGCAACTGCTCCTCGGTGCTACATGTAGTTTGGATATGCATACGCATGGTCGTATTCGTCAGCATGGCTGATGCCGGACAAAGTTTCGTAAAGCATGGAGCGGGAAAGCCTTTGAAAAGCATAGAGAAAATTATTGTTATGAATGTTTCAAAACATTTTCGGTCAAATATCCAGATTGTTACGTGAACGATATCGCGAGTTTAACTGTGGAATTTACGGGTGTTTCAAAGAGCAGTATACTTCGTGCCCGAAGAGAATTACAGAGCACTGGAACATTAACAGCATCTAGGAAGAAAAGGAAATGTGTGCATCCTGTTCGGAAATGTGTGCATCCTGTTCTGGAAATTTGTGATGATTTTGTGAAGTCCGCTATTAGGCATCAAGTTCATAGTTTTTTCATCGCAAATGAACCACCTACGTTAAACAAAGTGCTACAATGTGTTAATGACAACCCTGACCTGCCTAATTTTAGACAAACAACATTTTACAAACTGTTAAAACTTATCGGTTTTGGAAACGTTAAAAGAAAAAAAATGTCATAATTGATAAGGATGACATTTACCATGGCAACAAAATTATTTAGGCAAAATCTGTGGTTACCAGCAACAGGGATGAAAAATGTACTATTTAGATGAAACCTGGGTAAATGAAGACCATGCTACAACCAAGTCTTAGACAGATTCTACAGTCAAGTCCAAGAGAGAAGCTTTTTTGTCAGGACTGTTTACAGGACTAAAAAACCCTACCTGGTTTTGTGGAAAACTGTGAATTAATTTTTCAATCAAAGAAATCTGGTGATTTTCATAAAGAGATGAACGGTGACGTTTTCCGGGATTGGTCTGAAAAAGCATTGTTAGAACAGAACAGTGTTGTTGTTATGGACAATGCATCCTATCACAGTGTGATTGTGTGCCAAATCATTCGTGAAGAAAACAAAATATTATCGATTGGTTATGGTCAAAAAATATTTCTGTTAGTGAAAAATCAGTGAAAGTGGAGTTACTGAATTTAGTGACAGTGCGTTCATCTTTTACTGCATACATGATCGATAACATCACCGAAAAATCCAGGCACACTGTTCTTAGGCTACCGCCGTATCATTGCAACCTGAATCCAATCGAACTCGTGTGGAGTCAGATTAAAGGTTACGTGGCACAATAAGACGACATTCACGCTAAGCGAGGTACATGATTTGGTAGTCACAGCTTTGTCTCAGGTTACTGCAGAAAAGTGGAAGGACTGTATTCAGCACGTAATTAAAGAAGAGGGATCAATGTGATAATTGGATGGCATAAGCGATATTGAAGTTGATTGTAGTTATTCTTGATGAAAGTAGTGACGAAGATAGTGGTGGTATGACTGACTCAAGTCTGGAAGGGATAGCACCACTGCCAGATAGTAATTAGGTGAGCACTAAATCGCAACACTTTTACATTGTTATCTTATGTAACAATGCTATTTTATTGAATATTTTAAACATCAATATTTGCTTTTGTGTACTGACAACATGAATGGCGTTCCCCTGTGGTAGGCTATTACTTGTCCGTTATTTATTTTTAGCACCGATGTACTTAACTGAAATAGTACTTTGGCATGCAAGATAAATCCAGCGTATCAGTTGCTGACGTGGCGCAGTGATACAATGGTGCTTGTTTATTTCAGAACTCAGGTTAGAGTGAACGGAGTATAGATGTACTGTACGTAAACAATTTTAACTTTCACGATTAACTTGCACCCAGTTTGAGGAAAGTAGGTTTATCAGTTATGCTGGTATCTTCTTGTTGTTACTAAAAAAAAAATTTTATAAATTATACAATTTGATCTAACATAATTGTTATCGAAAACTGTGAGTATTGGCAATCCTGAGTGGCACGACGGGTAGGAGTAACGATTGGAAGGACACTGGATGGGAGTGTGGTCTAAAGTAACAGGACTATATAAAGTGTATAAGAGTAAATATGTTGGAACAGTCAAAGTAGTGATTAAAGAGATTACATAGTACTAAATGGGCTACCACTCTTTATAAAACTGAAATGGGCTACCACTCTTTATAAAACTACAGTAATAGGTTATGGGACCAGATGTGTAAATGTGTTAGGTGAGTATTTTTGTGTTGTGTAAGCTAGCGCATGCTCACATTTATAAAAATGGCAGATATGGTTGAGACAAGTGACATTCAGAAGTTCGACAACAATATTTTTCACAATGGAAGTTCCAAATGATGTGTGCTCTTAAGGCAAAAGGACGGTCTGACATTGTGAACAGGTTGTTTAAGAAGCTGACAGATGAAGAAAAAAAAAAACCTGGTTAAGAAGAGATGCAAACGCAATGTTTGTATTGACATCTGCAATAGCCATCATTGAAAACTGCTCACATAATTCAAAATAATGGAAAAACTGAATTCCATTTATCAGCAAAAGTCCGAGTTTAGTAAAATGACATTACTGGAGAAATTTCACCATCTCAGGTTATAGCCAGATGACCATTTCCTTGAGAGAAACATTAGCCAGACAAATCAGTGACAAAAATATTAAGTACACTCTTGGAAAAATATAGAAATTTACGTCAAGCCTGGCTTCCTACAGATTAAAGCAAATAAAACATACATAACCTTACCCCCAATTTTCTAGATAAAGAAGCTAGCCTGACTGCATCAGACGAGAGGAGCTCGAAATCGACAGTAGCCGTGGCAAGATTTAAAACTAAGAAAAGCATCTAATTTTACAACTGTATGTAGCATATACTGTATACATGTATGCATATAGCACGAAGATGTAGAGAATCTTCTCAACACAAGAACAAGTTCCATAATACCAGTATAAACTATAACAAGAATGTCTTCTTTACATCTGAGTGTATGGTGGATTATACAGAGGCCTTTGTAGTGGATGAAAAAATTAACTCAACCATTTCAAGTGGGGCTTTGTGTCACATGACATGACAGGATTCACTGTGATCTATGCGGACCAATGCCTGTACCCTCAGTTTGTGAACACAAGTATTTTGCAATATTCAAGGATAGCCATTCACGCTTTGAGTTTATAAAGCATAAAAATTATGTGTTATTTCACTTAAGCAAGTAGTCAGTATATGTAACACAAAGAGTGGATAATGGAGCAGAATTCATTAACAATGAGTTTCATAAGTACCTATCAGCAAATGGAGTTATGCTTGAAAGAACTGCCTCGTATACTCCAGAACAAAATGGCAGGATTGAGAGAGAGCACAGAACTATAATGGAAAGTGCAGATCTACATTGCACTCGAGGGATGTGGCTCAATGCCTGAGTTGAGGCAATGAATACAGCAGTTTACATCTTGAATTGAACACCAATTTCTGGCTCCTCTGAAACACCACGTGAGAAATGGACAAGAAAAAGGCACCACTACAACATGCTCGAATTTTTGGAAGTGAGGCATACATATTTGTGCCAGAACAATGTAGGGATAAACTGGCAGCAAAAAGTAAGAAAATGATCATTGTTGGACATGATGGGGAATCAACTACTTACAGACTATACAATCCTGTGACAAGAAATGTAATTGTTTCAAGAAATGTCATATTTGAAGAAAAGTTTGCAAAACCTATAGATAGAAGCAATACTGGAAAAATTACAGCTGAGAGTGAGGACATGGCCACACACCAACAGATGTTGCCTTCAGAGATTGATGAACCACTTTCTGAAGATGAGGACCCAATTTATTGGCTTTGAAGTACCCGAGGTAAGCTAGGAAAACGAGAAACAGGAGACTATATAGATAATGAATTGGTGACGAAGGACATAAAAACTAAAAGACAAACCAAATACCTCAGAACTTATGGACTACGAACTACACCAGATAGAAGCACTAATTGTTGGGCAGTACCCTTCATCTTCAAACCCCCAAGACTTTTGATGAAGCTATGGAAAACAAATGGGAGCAGGCGATAAAGGAAGAAATTGTAGCTCTAAATGAAAATAAAACATGGGAAGAAATATGAGAAGAAAGGGCAGTTAGTTGCCAGAGGATGATGTTTTTAAGAGGCTACTGAAGATATTTATGCTCCTGTTGTCTGAATGTTCACCATAAAAGTTCTACTGGCAGTTGCTGTGGAAAAGGACCAGAGTATTAAACAGTTGGATGTGAAGTCAGCATTCCTCAATGGGACATTTAAAAAAAAAACAGTGTATATTCATGTTCCCAAAGGTGTTAGTAGTTTGGATGTTACAAAGTGTTAAAGAGTTGAAAGAGGAGAATGTAATTGTATTTAAACTGTCTAAGGCTTTGTATGGTTTGAGAGAAGCACCAAAATGCTGAAATACATCATTCAATAATGCACTCACATCTCGTGGATTGAAACATTCAAGTGCTGACTCATGTCTCTACTTTAGTGAGTGTGCATACTTACAGATTCATGTTGATGATATATTGTGTATAAGGGTGAAGCTTTTGTGTCAAACATTGTCTCAGAATTGAAGAGTAGGTTTAAGTTGAGGTAATTTTGTGATAATAATCATGTTGATTGTTTGGGTATCCAGTTTGACAGGATTAAAGCTGGTTTTGTTTCGAGCTAGGGAAGTTTAATTGAGAAATTGCTTGACAGGTTCAATATGAAGGATTGCAAGCCATGTCCAGTACCCATGGAGCATAAGTTGAATCTTAGTCCATCAAGTGTAAGTACGGTGTGTGAGGTCCCATATAAAGAACTGTTAGGTTGCTTGATGTATATTATGTTAGACACTACACCAGATAGCTTAACTGTTTTGTATTTTTCACGGTTTCAAAACTCATTTGAGTTTACCATAACGTTGTGGCGGGATCAGGATAACCAATCTGATACAGATTAGACCTATGGGGGGGGGGACGGATGATAGGGTGCCAGTAATACTCCCCTAGTATTACACTTTAGAGACTCTGGGATGACTCAGGGGGTGGTCTGTTCGTTGTGCTCTGTTATCCACCCAACTTCGTTCTTATGTTTATGGTGACATAGGTTGTAACACACTATACCATGACGTAAATGCAATCCTGCAGTTCAATGAGGTTTGATTGGTTAAAAAAATACAAGGTGCCTGAATATTACTTTTAGGTACGCAACAAGGTATTATCATGTCTATTACTGGAAATAATATACATGATTACGTTGTGATGGGTGCGTGCGAAGTGAACGATAGATGACCCTGTGGCATGTGAAAATGCAGCTCTTTGGCAGCAAGGATCGGCGGTCACTAGGATGGACCGACGGTTTGCTTAGAGGCAGACACAGGTGTGAAATGTGACTGCTCTAGACAACAACTGCTTTGCTTTTCCCCTTAAGCGTGATGCAAGGCAGCCTATCCCCGGGCACGTAACAGTGTAGTGACGACTCTACAGGCGTGGTTAAGGTAATAGCGTTGGTGATTATGGATTATGCCGGCCGAATGAATGCACTTACTGCTGAGCAGGTGGTCGGATTCACGGGCTGCTGTTTTTTTTTTTTTTTTTTTTTTTTTTCAAATTATTTTGGGTTGTTGTGTTTTGTTGGTTGTTTTTTGAGTTTGTTTTGTTTGGCTGATTTGGATTTTGAGTATATTTTTCTTTGGAGTACCTTTAGTGGGATCCTTAGGGAATTTTGAACCTCCTGTTCCTGAGATTGGGTCGAGTTTGAATGCAATTCCGTCGGGTTGGCTTTTAATGGTGATATACTTGAGTAACCTGGGATTTTTGGGTTGCCCCATTTGCCTGCTCTTCCCCTCTACCGGCCGTGGACGGGCGGACTTGGTGGAGGGGAGAGCTCACGAGGTCTCTGCAATGGAAGGGGCATGAGGGGAAGGATTGACGTCAATGAGAGAAGGGGCGCTGACGAGCGCCCAGTCCGATATAGCAGCCCTAGTAAGATAGTCACATAGGTGAAGGTAATGACCGACCTGTGGTATGGGGTCAGGACATCTGGATACGGTGCTGGTATCGTGCTTAGACATGTTCAATTTGAGGTAGCTTCTCTTAGCCTAATGACAGATTGGAAGAGAAGAAAAGCCACTGTTATTCACGTGTTGGCTTGCGGCAATCTTGTGTGTGTTAGGGTCGCCGTCTACAAGGACGTATGGTGAGTTTTGCAGTGTGTACTGCACCATTTCCCGCCTGGAACATTCGACTGCCCCCAAATCTTAATTGGGAACACTTAGGTATATTCAGCATTATTGTGTCGACCGTGGTTCGACGCTCCTGAAGTAGGGAACTTTGCGCCCTGTGTTGGACTGCCGATAAGAATTTTGAGACATAAATTGGACGTCGGATAGAGTTCTCCAAAAGGGAGGTGTTAAAGGAAGGAAAGAACATACAAGGATGTTTACTTAACTGCGGGGAGTTGTGGGAGAGAAACTGTGTATTTTACAAGCCCTTCGATTTGTGAAATGGTATTACATAAGTTAAGTGCACTTTTATTGATTTAATAATGAGGATTAACGAGACTGAGGTTTTAGTATATTGGTTAAGTGAAAATTGTGCCTTTGTAATTTATATATTGTTTTAGTATAATAATAATTCTGGCATTTACGGACATGATGTAACGTTTGTAGTATTTAAATGTTATGGAGGTCCAATTGTGAAACTTAGAGTATGTGTGTGGCATCGTAATGTGGTTTGTAAAAACGAGTGTAGAAGAAGTTTATATTAAGAGAAAATATATCAGCTTCTCTAAAAATTACATTTTCTCATTGGTAATTAGCTTGCCTGTTTCCACTGCCTTGAGCGTATATGTAGACAGAAGATGCTTGCCCTGTGGTGGTTTTGCACCTTAAGTACGGTGTTCTGGAGATTTTCTCCAGATTGTTTAAACAAATTCCTAGTAACTTCCACGAGCTGTAATGGCTCAAAATCTGCACCACTCTGCTTCTTGTGGCAAGTGGTCGCTGAGACAGCGAGAAAGTTCGACGTTAGACATTGTTCTTTTAATGAGGTTAAAGTAATTTTGGTAGAAAAAAAATTTAATTTCTCTCTTGTGAAAGGCACCAGGATTATGTTGTCGCCATTCGATTTCCTATATAGATTGGGCCGGGCTGATTTGACGTTATATTTAACTGAAAGAGGAATTGAGTTTGAGGAAACAGAGACTGCATTGGATTTACGGCAACGAGCATTGGCGTGGTTTAATGCTGCCGAGGAGTGACAAAAGGTGTTTGTGTATGTAAATCCTAATAATACGGGGAAAATCAGAATAATAAATGGGTGTGCGACTTGATTAAGCCTCTGCCATGCCTCGAGTCCTGGGATGTGGAACGAGTGTGGGATTTTATTATCCGGGTCTTCAAAATTATGGATTTAGGGCAAATAAAGGATAACGGTATGTTGCGAGGGTTGGCTGTGAAATGTTTAGGGGCTTTTGCACAAGTGTTGGCTGAAGTTCGAACGGAAGATGACTGTACAGCCATAATGTTTGTGAAACAATTATTATTGAGGGTGTGTCCGGCGAGTGTTAGAAGGAATTGCCTGAGATGATTCGTGGAAAGATTCCAAAGACCCGATGAACCGATGATGAGTTATGTAGAGTCTATTATCAATTATAGTCGAATTACGCAAAAGGAAAGAAGAGAAGGAATTAGCAGAAATGATAATGGGAAATATCTCGCCTAGGACACACCAAGGGTGTAGTATGTGTACTTTCCCCGAGACACTAGCGGACTTAAGATGTTTTGAGGTAGAGGTCCAAGGTCGCGAGCAACAACTTAATGACTATGAGAGGGAATTTCTGGGTTAGGGAAAGGGCTTGAGGACCAAGACTCTGTGGGTAAAAGGAAACTAAGTTAAGGTAGCCAGCACGAGTGCGACATACGAGGAGTTGCAACGAAAGAAAGTAAGGGAAGGCTCGGAAAACAGGGTGGGAAGGTGCACCAATTGTGGACGTAGAGGTCACTGGGTATTCTAATGTCAAAGGGAGATGATCGATAAGGCAGATCGGAAATGTTTTTATGTAATAAAGCGGGTCACGTCAGGCGGGAATGTCCGAGAAACGTGTGAGGGCGCGAGACGGGCGCGGACTCGTAGCCCCGACGTTTTGTAATTTACGCACATCATATGGAATTAAGAATGCTAATATGGTAAGCATCCCGATTTAATGCTTACCACTGGTTCACAAGTCACTGGAGACGGGGCAGCGAAGCTACACTGCAAAATAGGGTTTTTTCGTGGAATGATAAGTTCATAATAATTAAAGGCTTGAGCGTCGATGCAGCGTAGGGTTTAGATTTTTGGGCTATGTGCAGGCCCGAGTGGATTTCGGAAAAGGAATAATGTCGTTTAATTTTAACTGCAAGGTACGGGTGAAGTTGAGTAAGGGTATTCCTCAAGAAAAACTATGGGGTAATGGATCAGAAAGGGGAAAAGGAACAGGATGTGGAAATAATACTACTGGAATTTGCCGATTTGATTACAGAAAGTGTGATATCGTGCCGTATAGGTTATATTTGATGGACAGTACTCCATTTAAGAGCAAATCTTTTCAATGTTCGCCGGTAAAATTGCGACATTACCATCAAAAGATAAATAAATTGTTGAAGGCCAGGGTAATAGTTCCTTTGATGTCCGAGTTTTCGTCGCCTGGGCTCTTGGTTATTAACCGGGGGGACAGGATTTTCGCCTGATGGTTAATCATGCCAAGTTGAATGATAGAGTACCGTTCGATCCCTTCCCGTTGCCCACGGTAGAAGCGGCATTGCAACACTTCAGGAAGGCAAAATATTTCACTACCTTAGATTTAAATAGTAGTTTTTACCAGATTAGACTTCACCCGGACTGTCAGAAATATACTGTGTTTAGTACGCCTTGGGCGCTATAAGAATTTACAAGACTCCCCATGTGTACCAACTTCGGCAGCCAAGTCTTGAGTAGAGTCTTGGACCAAGTGC
Organism: Medauroidea extradentata; assembly: GCA_003012365.1. Taxonomy (NCBI): domain Eukaryota; kingdom Metazoa; phylum Arthropoda; class Insecta; order Phasmatodea; family Phasmatidae; genus Medauroidea; species Medauroidea extradentata. The sequence goes on from PNEQ01132400.1 coordinate 12,465, forward strand.
TATCTGAGTAAAAGTATAATTTTGTTTTTCACTATTTTGACGACGTGATTATGTATAGTGAAACATGGGAGGATCACCTGACTCACGTTAGAAAGGTATTGCAGAAAATAAAGGAGTCTTACTTAACGATAAACCCAAAAAAAGTCGCAGTAGGCAAAGAGACAGTGCTTTTTTTGGGGGGGATGGGGAAACTGAGAGTTAACATGGAAAAGATAAAACATTTAGTCGATTTCCCTCGCCCAAAAACAGTGAAGGGCGTTCAGAAATTTTTGGGGATGGTAGGGTATTACGCATGCTTTATACCAGGATTGTTGGAAAAATCAGAGCCCTTAAATAAATTAAAGAGGAAAAGAGTAACGTTCGTGTGGGGTGCAAAACAAGAGGGAGCATTTAAGACCTTAAAACGTAGCTTGTGTCGAGAACCCGTTTTGAGATTACCTAATTTTGAGAAGCAGTTTAGTTTACATGTTGACACGTTGTGCTGGGCCCGCACTTCCTTTCACGCATTTGGTGAAGATTCTACAATTGTACAGTTTCCCAGGACTTGGCAGATTGTCAACTACAATATTGTGAAAATTGAAAATGGCATTTTACCGACTGCGTCAGTGAACGATGTAATTTGATGACGTTAGAAACAGTTCAGACATTGCAAGTTATCAGCAATTAACATATATAATACTCAGCAGTTATATTTCAAACACTTCCAAGTATAAAGAAACTCGCATACCTTATATTGTATTCCATTTGTTGTTTTGGAATATTTTACGTCGCCGTTTGTAAACATGACACTCTTCGCCATAGATGTGATACAGACTAAACAGAGACACAGGTACAGGCAGTGCAGCTAGTCTCGTGCTACACTAGCGCTATCGAGCGACAATGGCGGAACCTCAAGAAATATTACCGAGAGCTGTATTAATTTAATTTTCCTGTAATATTGTGAATTTCTGAAAGGAATTGTTTATATAATTAATATTGTTCTAAATGAGACTTGTAATGTTTGTATAGTGTTTTCGTTATGTAATTTCTGGTTTCATAGTAATAATTGGCATATTGTTGTTTAACTCGTCGTAGTTGCTCTGCCATGTTGGGCGGACTATTTCCAGTAATAATATTCATTCTCGCTTCTTGTATTTATAGTAGTGTATTTGTAGTATGTGCGTTCAAGTCGGCTACCTGTGAAATGTGAGTAACTCTTGTCTTTCGTATTCGTAAATGTGGAATGGGTTGTTATGCTGCAGGACTTGTAAATGATTAATTTGCGGCGCCTTGTTTAGTTTCTTGTTTATTATTTCTTGAGTTAAAATCCTGTAGCATAATGGCCCAAGTCCTAGAGTTTCATACGTGTTTGTGTTGTTTGTTGTTGTTTCACTTTTGCCTGGTATATTACAGAAACTTTCGCGTTTGGGATTTCAATAAGTAAACTCAAGTAATATGTAATATTATTCAGTGAGAGAGAGAGAGAGAGAGAGAGAGAGAGAGGGCAGACATGTATTTTTCTATTAGTTTCGTTTGTTGATTAAGTGATCTTTGTAGGCGTGTAATTTGATGCTTAGATTTGACAGAGAATGTAAACCATTTCAGACGTTTAATAGTTAATGAATTAGATGTTTTGCATGCACCTTATGTGCCCGATTAAGATACTTGTGCGAGGGTGTTAGCTGTGTATGCATACTACTGCGGTAGGTTATGCTTGTGTTTGAGATTGTGTGTTGGGGCGAGTGTCCCCTGGAAGCTTTAATTAGTAAGTAAGTATGTTTAGGGGCGTGTGTCCACCTCGGTTTATGTTAGGGTTTGCTGCTGGGAAGAGTGTCTCAGTCAGCACTTGTTGTGTGAGCTAGTTCCCTATGAGGTAGGGCTAGCCTATGTTTAGTTATTGTCTTTGCTACACCCTCCTCAGGGTTATCGACTAGGGCTTCTTGTTATTTCATATTTGTTCAACTTTAAATGAGATTCCATTTGCACGCCTGTTAATAGTATTTTTGTAAAGTTAATGTTTAATGTTATTTGTTTGATTTTGAATGTTTTGATTCTTTTTTAATTATTTGAGTTTGTATTATTTGCAAGGTTTTGTAACAGTTGATTACGTTTTGGATTATTAATAAATCGCTGATGCGATTGAACCCGACCTTTGTAGCTAAATGGTAATTTCGCTTTTTCATGTGTGCTATTAATTGTGACATTACTTGCAGATCATGCTGATCACTTACTAGTTTTGCTAGACTTGAGATTATGAGTTTCTAGCTTTGTTTGAGTTGAAATTTAACCTTGCCTAGGCGTGTTTGCCAATAGTTGGGAATCGCAACCGTCGTTCCTGCCTCTGCTATGCTATGTGAAAATTGTTAGGTGCCATCACCATGTTGAGGTTAGCCCCGATGGAGGGGCGGTGATGGTACAGCTTCAACTAAGGCCCTAGGTGCTGTATTAAGTCAAGAAGACGAGGATGGACAAAGGGGCAACCAATATCTTACGCGAGTAGAACTCTTAATAACCAGCCGCTATTGTGGATTTTAGGACATCCACATCAGTTGGGTAAATGAGGTAGATTGGTCTTACGTTTGAACCGGTTCACCACGTGAGCGGGAAGGCTAATCCTGTGGCTGACGCGCTCTTGCGGAGGTTCGATTAAAGTCATTTCGAGCCCGTGCGAGAAGGCGAATTGGGAATAATCAGATCACTGTTATCGTGTCCAGAGTTGTTTATATCTATAGTAGACCATTAGAAACAGAATTATCAGTGTAACACCATCTGTGCAGGTATTGACTCGGGCACAGTTACGGCTTTTAGGAAAGAGAATAACATATTGTACTATCAACCTTTGGGTGGCAGGCGTAAGAGAATGGTAGTCCCGAAATCAGTGCATAATATGATCATGCGTTACTACCACGACCAACCAGGAGAAGGCCATTGGGGGATATTGAAAACTAAAGAAAAAATCAAAAGGGACTTTTATTGGGAGCGGATGAATGGTATGATTAAAAGTTACGTGGAAGGTTGTGATAGGTGTCAAAGATTTAAAGCCCCCAGAAATACTAGGGTGGGATTGTATGCAACTCTGTCTGCCCCATGGGCAAAGGTCCATATAGATATCTCCGGTCCATTAGTGAGATCAAAAAAAGGAAATGAAGCCGTTTTGGTGGTGCTGGATACTTTTTAAAATTAGTTTTTTTGTTGCCAGTTAAGAATATGAAAGCTATGACCCTTAGTACTGTTTTCGAGAATAACATCTGGAAAACTTTCGGGTCACCGGCGGAGATGGTCAGTGACAACGCAGCCTGTTTTACGGGAAAGGAGTTTAGGCAAATGTGTATTTCCTGGGGAATAAGGCACTCCTTCAGTAGCCCTTACCACCACCAAGGGAACCAAGTGGAGAGAGTTAACCGCAACCTGAAGGCAAGTCTCTGTATTTTCAGTGATCCAATACATAGTGTGGGATGTTTTATTGCCGTAGATCAATTTAGGTATGAATGATGCGTATCATGAGGTTACTGGGGAAAACCCAGCCTTCATATTTATGGGGCAAAGGTTAACACATCCATTGTTAAATGTATGGGGAGTCCCATCGGTGGACTCGACTCTCATGCAGGGGCAAAGAAAAGTGGTGCTACGTCGCGTTAAGGAACGCCTAGAGGAAGCCCAATGTGTCAGGGCCACGAGATATAATAGAAGCAGGATGGATAACCTGTTTAGAGTGGGAGACCGAGTGCTGTGTTGAACCTTTTGTCTCTCTGACTTGGCTCATAAAATCTCGGCTTGCCCTGTGGTGGTTTTGCACCTTATGTGCTGTGTTTTGGAGATTTTCTTCAGATTGTTTAAACGAATTCCTAGTACTTTCAGCGAGTTGTAATGGCTCACTGCAATCAACATAAATAACATACGTATAATGAATGCTTCTCTCTTCTCTATGCTATGCAAATGGATGTGGATGACGATATACATAACCTTGGAACTAAACTAGCTATCCGATGGCGGCCATTAACACGCACACGTGGTCAATTACAATTATAGGTTATCCCTTTAAAATGATGATAAAACTGTAAAATTACACCGTGGACCTATACACCAAATTAACATAATGCACCATAAATGATATCCGTCCCGAATAGTTAATGGGAATGCTCGGATGGCTCTCGATATAAGTTCACTAGCCCCTGCAGCGATGATTGGATGTGCACGTGGGTTTACATTAAAAGTACCAAACTGGTAATAATTATTAAGTAAAGCAGACTAGCAATGCTAGCGGGAATGTCTGAAGACGTGTGCTTGCACAGGTGAACCGGTATACTATATGAAGACTATTGAAATCTAAATCAGTAACAAAATTTGGAGTGCACACGGACAGCATCCTACCTGTTCAGACGACACTGACGAACTGCCACGAACATGATGGCCGCCAAGGACTCATCGACCCAGACGGGGTGCGTAACTTCCGGCCACCTTGTTGCACGCTTTAATGTGTTAAAGAATGGCACAGAGTTAATTATTACAAAGTAAGACACTTTACATGATTAATTATTTGCATGTGATAATGATTTTGAGTGTTCATTATGGATTAAATGTTATGCTCTGCTGTGATTGGCCAACTAGCATGGCGGCCTAGTTAAAATGTTCACGTGAATATTTCCTGCAATAAGACATGACACTGCCTGCAACCAAACATAAGAAAACACTACATGCTGGAATAACAATATTTCGATAAATAGCAATGAGAGTCTGTGGCCAATGAATGAAGGGTAGTGGTGGTTTGAGGCTAGGCCGTGCTGTAACGGGCTTAACCCACTGCTGGCCCTTTGGCCGGCGTCAACCATTTGGAAGAACTTGAAAAACATATTGAGATACTTGAATGCTACATGACACTTTGGGCCAGTAGTCTTGAAGTCAGATAAGGGTAGTTGTGAGATAAGTGCACATGTTTATTCGGAATATGGTAACATCTCTGCTTGAAAAAGTGTTACTGGGTATACAGTTTTCTTCTACAAGTGCATAGTGAGGAGATCAAAGAAGAAAGGTATTATAAGTGCAAGCAGTAGTGAGGCTGAGTATATTGCGATATGTGAATGTATTAAGGAGTGCAAGTACAGTTTTCAGTTACTCCAGGAATTAGTGACTGTTGTATTTGACAACAGTCAGCCTGCAGTAAAGATGGCAAGTACTTGTGAGCTCAAAAGAAGTAGGCACATCAACATCAGATGCCATTTTATACATGAGGAAATTCAAAATGGTAATGTGAAGCTGTGCATTTAAATCAAATGATCAGGTGGTAGGTGTGTTGACAAAAGGTCTAATGAAACACAAGTTTCTGAAATTCAGAAGGGAGCTAAATGTCGTAGATGTGCAGGATTGGGAGAGGGTGTGAGCACTGGCAATCCTGAGTGGCAATATGTGTAGGAGTAATGAACGGAAGGACAATAAATGGAAGCATAGTCTAAAGTAACACGACAATGTAAAGCGTGTACAAGTAAATATACTGGAATAGTAGATGGAGTGAATACAGAGATTGGTACTAAATGGGCTTCCATTATTTATATAAAACTATCAAAAACAATATGCACTGGGTTTAAAGAAATGTTCAGTAAAATTGGGTGGCATCAAAGTTTCTGCTAATTTGTTAAAGTTTATACATACATGCAATTAAAGAATGTTGTGAAATTTTAAAACTTTATTCTGTTTTTTAAGTAGTTACAGTTTTTTTTTTTATTTTAAAATAATTTATATTATAATTAGTATGTATTACGTGTTAAAATTATTATTAAGTTGGATTTTTATTGTACTATATTTAGTGTGTGTCAATTTTCTTGATGAAAAAAAATGTGTGTGTATTGTGACGTGCACTGGCACGTGACCCCATCTAATATTCTAAAAATATCATGTCATTAAGTTTAATTTCTTCAATTTTGTAAGGTTCACCTTAAGGCAACTGAGGTATTTTGAGAACTGATACTGTGGGATCCAAGACAGTAATTGGGGATGTAATCGCAGAATTTACATTGAAAGTTTAGAAATTTATATTTATCGTACTAATGAGAATTTTTTTTTGTTTGTTTCCCATTGTGTTTGGGCTCATTTTAAACAGAATGCAATTTTAAGAATAACCTGCAATGGTGTGACCAAGTTGTGACCTCGGTCACAAATAACGGTAACCTAAGAGCAGGAACTATGCAAAAATCATGTTCAGGAAAAATGAAGGAAAGAAGCCAACTTCAGGTCAGTGACAAAAGTGAGTGTGCAGGATGCAGGTAAGATGTGTGGTTAGGTTGTCAGTTAGTGTGTCTTATTGTGTTAGGTGCATCTTTGCAATAGAATCCTCTGTTCTAGAAGAAAGAAGAGGAAAAATAATGTTACAGTAGCTAAGATCATAAACCTAAGCCTATTTTCTTGTTTACTTTGTTCAGGTTATGTGTGGGTAGGTATAGAACTACACGAAATGAATTGCATTTACATAACAGCACCACCTGTCTTATTAATCAAATCAGAAAACATGGAGACTAGGTTAAGAAAATAATTAAAAATATGTTTAAAATCAGGGAAAGAAACTGGCAGCGGAAATAAGGAATACCTTTAAACCCAAACTAAAAGGTCAGAGGCAAAGTTAACTGAAATTAAGGAAGACATTTGTAGCATGATACACGTAACAACAGAACATCTAAAACTCTGTCCACACAGCTACTCTATGGTGGGGAAGGGGAATTTGCTGTCTCACAACATCCTACATGTTTGGGAGGGGAGAGGGCGTAGTAAGAAGGTACCGTCTGTCATAGCCTATGATAAGATAGGGTGACACAAGTGTATCTTACACTACGCAGCACAAATAAAATGTTTTAAAAACTACTGTACAGTCGTCTATTTATACACTGTTTTTTGGTTAAATCAAGGAGAACCAAATATGCGTGGGGAACATGGTAAACTGTTACTCTGAATCAACGTCTACTTAAATTGAAACATGTATACTCAAACATTAGCAACGTTAATCCGGAACAACGTAAATCCTGGACATACTGTATACAGGTACATACGTGTATATATCGGATATCTAGAAACAAACACATAATAAGCACACAATGCGAATCCTAGGCTGAATTGGAGACGAAAATGTTAATGGCTAAATGTTGTACAATAACATTTTTTAAATGCACAATGTGGCAACATAACACTAATTACATATCAGTGTAATTAGTCCCCTCTTGCGATCCACAGATATCTTACTTGTCCTACTATTATTGTTCTGACCTGCATATTACGGGTGAAGGTTAAAATAACGAGCAGTCCAAACATGATCCTACGTTTGCTCGACATTATAGTACATAAAATAATATCTGGGTGTGGAGCACAAGACAGGACTTTCTTCGTGCAGTGTTGCCACATTACGCACGTAAAATGTTGTCTTACATCATTTTTCTACTGACATGTTTGCCTCCAATCTATCCCACAATTTGCATGGTGTGCTTATTACGTGTCTGTGTTTCTGGACATCCTATATCAGATGTTCACTTACGTGTTACAAACTATGCATGATGAGTCCTTGTAAAAATGAGGGTAAGTTATGTAACAAAAGTTTTTATCTTGTGCAAGAATTAAGGGATAAATTTGTGATTGAAAACTGACACTGAAAACCAAAATTTTTTTAAAATAACCAAAAGTATGGAGCTTAAATAATAAATTCCCGGCTGCTGTTTAGTAATAACAAGATCTGCAATCTGCGAAAAAATTGTTTTGAATACCTTTCGAATTCAGTACATAATGGGGTTGGTCAAGAATTTTTTGGCATATAATTTTTTATTATTACATTTTTTGGCTGTTAAATGAAACAAAATTTGTAACAGGAGGCCCTAATGTACAAAAAAGGTAACCTTGTCGCAACACCTTCAAGTAAACAGTTTTCAAGAAATTCAACGTAGAAAATGTGGAGGATTACAGGTAGATAACACGTGATATACATGAGGTGTGAGCAACCCCATTATTGTGAAAGGCAGTGGAAACCACTATTCCACATACCTAAATCTTATTATTAAAATGCACCCGGAATGTCTTTATCTATTTCACCTCACTTTTGGTAATTTTAACGTTTATTTCACTGTCAATTTTTAATTGTAAATTTCACCCTTGAGATTTATCCCAACCAAAAACTTGCACTATGAAACTTTACTTCATTTTTTACAAGGAATAATTTCGCAAAGTTTGTAACATACTGAGCTGTGGTCGGCTTGAGCCGCGTTGGTTAATTTAGGACCGGAATGCAGGAGCACCGTCTGTGTTATCGGTTGCCATTCCGTCAGCACTTGCTTGTGGTCTTGTGTCTGTGCCACTGTCGCTTCTCCCACTCAGTATGGAGAGGAAGGCGAGTGTGGCGGAAAGTGGGTCAAGTCTCGGAAGGCGAATGGCTAGGGGCAGAAGCAATTGTATGGTACGAGCAGCCTGAGTACTTGGCTGTGCGTTCTGGACTTGGTTGCAATATTCGACTAGGTCGAGTGGCCTCCCACACCCAAGTGGATTATAAGCAGGGGTGTGTTAAATTCATTTAGTGGCAATCGGGGACGCCTGTGTGTAGCGAGAGAATTTAATGACTGGTACTGCTTGAGTTTAGCACGTGAATGTTGATGGCCATGTCTGTAATTTTGGACAGAACGAACTAGACCAGCAGCTTTGGCATTTGAGCTCTCTACAGGATTGTTCCTGATAGCATCAATGAAAGCTGACTGAGGTACTAGAATTTTCCTTTTTGTTACACGCGAGGAATTAAGGTAGGATCAGTCCATTATATTAACTGTGAACCGTGGATTGTTTGGAACTGAAGATGTATCCAATTTCGCAGAGGCCAGTGAAATATTATACTAATGATGTATTCGGCTGAAGTCAATTAGGCTTGAAATTGACAAAGGCACAGGTTGCCAGAAAAAAGGCTTTATGTAAATGGTGTACTTATGTTTCAAAGAAAAGGCAACTTTATAAATGAGGCGTGACTAGAAACTGTATCGATGATAAAATGGCAACTGTGGTCATAGTATTGGGTAACTTGTGTCATGGCCATTTAAGCACTGTTTAACATACTGACTAGCTTGGCTTCCGGGCTGGAGCCGCGTCTTCGTGGTTGCAGGAACCGACGTTTCGCCGTACATTTCAGCAGGACCCGTATTTAAAGCTGGAGGGGGGTTGTTGCCATTAATAAAATTACGTGTTTGTGTAAACGGCGGGGGAGTTAAGCTCCCCTCCAGCTAAGCTGGAGTGATGTAGTGTCGTGATGTCTGTATAGTGAGGTGAGTGTTGTCAGCAAGTGGCTAGCTAAACTTGTGGAGTAGTAGTGCGTGAGTCCCTACGACCATAAGAGCCGCTCCAATCAATCCCAGCCTACTAACAGAGGATCAGGCCTGACACTCCCATGGTTATTTCATCGTGTATTTGTTTGTGACAAGAGGAGAGAAAACCCTAGATATTTGTTAATGAGCGCTGAACTGTGAGATGTATATCGTCTTGACCTGAAACAGAGAACTATCAGGTCGATGTGTCGTTAACATGTTCCCTTAATATACACAATGTCCCAATAATACTGTTTTTTAATTTTATTTAATATATTTTTTTTCATTAACATATTTTTTACAGATCAAATTATCTTCTAGGAAAGTGAGCAGCTTGAAAAGCTTAGTCAATAAAAAAAAAAGAGAAAAAACTTCCTGTTGGAAAGGAACAAATTATATCAAATCACAAATAGTAGTCCTACATCTAAGATTAAGCAAATAATATCTAATTACTATCTAGACAGTGGTGTGTTGTGTCACTGTACAGTAACAAAAGTTTTTTATTTTTTAATTTTGTATTTTTTTGTTTTTATATATTTTTTATTTATTTATTTATTTATTTTTTTTAATTTTTGTTCAATTTTTTTATAAATATTTTAAATAAACTACATGTATGTACAGTGCCCCTCTCCTCCCTGCCATGGACTGGTGTGCATGCCCTTGGCCTGGTTCGCAAGCGAGGCTGGGGCCGACCTCTTACTCACGTCCCTACACAGCCAGCCCCTGACAGAGCTCCTCATGTGTTTGTGTCGTGTCTGTGTTGTATGACGTTACGTGTAGACAGTGCGGTGTGTGGCTTGAATGTGCACTGCGCTACTACGTTGAAAATTTGGTTTAACAGCCTTTGCACCCTGACCGCCCGGCCAATCAGCGCCCAGCCCCCGCGTCTCGATTGGCCGGCCAGGCCATTGCACTACTGGCTTTCGTGGCTGGTGTAACAAGAATCACAGTTTTGGTTTTTTGTATTTTCTGTGCTCTGCAGGGTTATAATTTCCTAAAATATTAATATTTGGATTGTCATGATGCATTAAAGTGTTGTAGAAGTTATTATTCTTTTCCCGGATGACTTCCGCGATGTATGTAGTTCTGAGCAACCGATGTATAGTTTCATTGGACATGTATCTGTCTTGGTCTGAAATTACTCTAAGATATTTGTTTTGTATTCTTTGAACTTTTAATAAATTACTGTTGGAGGTGTGGCCCCACACTTCACATCCATATAGCAGCGCCGGGAGGATTACTTGTTTATATAAAAGTAATTTTTTGTTTCTCGGGAAGTTGGGTGCTTTAAATAGTGGGTATAATTCTCTTAACTTACCTATCGCTGCCCCGCAGATATTTGTAATGTGTGGGCTCCAGGTTAAAGTTCGGTCTAGTGTTATACCAAGGTATTTAGCCGTTTTTGTGTACGGGATATATTGGTTAAAAAGCTTTAATTGCGTGTTTGGTTGTGTGCGTTTTTTAGTGATAATTAATGTGTTAGATTTGGCTGGGTTTATTTTAATTCACCATTTAGTGTACCACTGTTCTAGGGTTGTTAGTTGTCTTTGCATCGCTATTAAGGCATATCTTAAGTTTGTGTGTTGTTTAATTATTGCTGTGCCGTCGGCATTCAATTGAATATTAGTTTCTGTTTGTGGAATGTCAGCCGTGTATATATTATACAAAAAGGGGGAAAGAGCTGAGCCTTGCGGTACTCCTGCAGTTAATGTTCTAATTGAGGATTTTGCGCCGTCTAAACTTACGTAGAATTTGCGGTCGTTTAGGTAATGACCTAGTAAATGTATATATTTTATAGGGAAATTTGTGTTTATTAATTTTTGAATAAGACCTGGTAGCCACACTTTATCAAAAG